>JASANE010009149.1:0-199879 GCA_030248225.1 Trileptium ribeirensis | reverse complement strand
CGTTGCGAGTGGCTAAGGCTCTGAATTAATTCAATGCGCTCGACCACGGTGTGCCCGTCTAGGCCAGGCACTACCAGGTGGCACACGAAGACACCGTGCCGAATGAATACTTAACACAGGTGTCCTCCTAACACTGTCAACCATGTAAACCAGTCCACGTGCCGATGCAAACTAATACGCAGGATAATGGCTAAAATTAGTTGTAGCAATATTTATTGAAACACCACAGAACTGTAACTCACGGCAGCAAAAATACGAACGAACAACAATTACAACTTAAGACACTCTTATAAACCTCTAGAATAAAATGTCATGTTTTGACTTGCATCATAAGATTTTATTTTTTTGTTTTTTTTTACTTCAAGCTCTTGAAACTTAATATTTTCTTTATTACGAGCAGAATCGCCGACTAACCACATATGTTTTAAATGTCAAATAAATTGTTAGCATTCGCAGCATAGCTGGTTCTAGACGGCTTGCTCAATCCTTAGGGCAGGCTTCTCAGTCACACGCTACAAAACTAGCCTCCTTCAGGGTGTGATGTTTAACCGTAGTGAGGATACGCATAGTGTTAGCAGTGTATATTTCAGTTGTGACTGTTAGCAAACTTGCACAGTAAACGTTGGACAATAGGATCACCGTTGGACAAGTGGGGTATTTTTCTTAATCTTGCTGTTTCAGAAGCCCGGTAACACCACACAGTGAATCTGAACAAAGGCGGGCCGTACCATCTCTTGTAAACTGAAGCTGCATCGCTAGTACAGTCAAATCCCATTTGGCTATTTTTTTGTTTTAATATCTATTTAATAAATCCATTATTTAGTCACATGGCAAATTTTAATAAGTATACACTTTAAGAATATCACCGTGTCCGTGATTGGTGTTTGGAATTTAGCAATATTATTGTGTGCATTTTGAGTTAACAGATTAAAAGTGATCCTCAAGACTAACCACGATAGCTTCGACTCCGACAAGTTCCCCGTTTTATTCTTTGCACCGGCACATAAGCTTATTAACTAAACGCGCACTGATAACCAGAGAGTCAGTACAAGATTTACATCAGGGCCTAAGGCCATCATAGCGAGCTCGAAACTTAGGAATGAGTTTCTTTATTGGAAACGTACCAGTAACAAAAATATTGTTACATCTGTGAAATTGTCAAATTGATATTGAAAGTGAAGTAATAAGTTTAAGAAACATATTTTGCAGGATTTGGTGAAAATCTCCAAATTCAGCGCACCTAATTTCTGGGCGTTGAAATTGTCTGCGGAACGCAACCATCGCCAGTTGTATGGAATTGTTCGTCGTTACAAGGTTAGTTTTTAACAAAATTTTTTAGTATTTCTTCTTATTGTTTGGTACAATTAGTAGTTAGCATCGGAGCAAGTATTCTGGCAGCTTTGAGCTAATTACAGCGGCTACCTAGCCAAGTCAGAATATATTAAATCAGGTCTTATTTTGCAAAATGATCCGTCTTCTATCAGCAGATATTTGTACTAAATTTATTGTGTTCTGCCACAGTATTTTCTTTTCATGATGTTGCGCTTCTTCCTAAGCAATTCTTTAAGGTTCCGCATGTATACGCGTTGTAATATTGACCTAAACCGGTTTTGGCACTCCTGTACAATAATGCAGCAAATAGAACAAGAGATTAATTTATTTTCAACTGAACGGTGCTAAAAGTGTAATAAATGACTCTATTTCCGCTGTCTTGTAATAAATTATTGACATTTTCAATAGTGCCAATTTGAGTTGCAGCAAGAAATTAGTTTGTCATGCAGTTTTTAATTTAGTATTTTGTTGGAAACGGCTTTTGTTTTTAAAATGCAGTACTAATATCGGTCGCGTTTCAAGCGAGTGGCTCGCTCGAGATTTCGAAACTATTTCAATTTACAATAACTTCTATTTTTAGAACAAATTTGTTTCGAGCTAGTTGCAAGCAAGTCGCGAGCGAGCGACAGCCATTTTTGGCGGGTACTGTAGATGATTTTAATACCAGGGTCCAGGAGTCTGCCATTTTATAAATAGCGTTTAACACTGCATGCCAATATTTTACATGTTTTACTTGTCTGTTAAATTATAAGTTAACATTATGAATAATACATGTTCGGGCTGAATTATGTAATTTTACACCATGGTCTGCCCTGTAGGCGGGTCTGGCCGAAATGTTGTAGCCCTGGCTGACCTGTGTCTAGGTGGCCTGACACTTGACACTGTCCAGTCTCAAAATTAAATCATCAAATTATGAAATATTTGTGCGTATGACGTGATGCACTATTTTGCTATGTATGCTTGTAGCAATTCAATCCAACTTTTCATTTCAAAAATAAGCTAATGCGAAAAAACTGGGTAACAAATTGATGTCGAATATAACATGGAACATAGATAATGGAAATCCCCATGTTCGTGAAATTTTCCCCCATGTCCATCCCCCCCACTCGGCCAAAACCCCATGTTCAACTAATTCCAAAAATTGTTTATGTCTGAAAATTTATGTTTTTGTTTGCAAATTGTTTTTTAAACATTAATTACCACTATTTATAAGGCTAAAATATCGTTTTTTAGCTTGAAAATGCATTCACAGCAGTAAAAATATATGAAAATATGGGAATATTTCGTATTTGTAAGCAAAATTTATCCCCCCCTTTTTTTTTAAGTTTTTCCCGAGGATGAACATGAGGGCCCCCCGAAGTTTCCTCCCTCCCCCACTTTTCGTAGGGCTGTGGACAGGCCAGGTGGTGGTCATAGTTGAAAACATTTTCCATAATGAAATCATGAGTTTTGAAACATTGAAAATTTTTAATTTAGTTGCACATGGAATTTTTAATTTAATTGAACACGTGAATTGGGGCGGCCATGGTGTTGGAAAGCCGAGGTCCCCCAACTGCTTTCCCTCGCTGTGGACAGGCTAGACCTCCGACCCTACTTGTTACAAAAGTCTGATTTTCAAGGGTTTCGAATGTACCATTACACTACCTTGATAAAGTTCGGCAGCATTCTGAGAATCTTTCGCTGACCTAACTGGCTTGTCCACAGCCCTCCGAAGAGTGGGGGACTTCGTGGGGCCCATGTTCATTCTCGGGGGCAAATTAAAAGTGGGGATAAATTTTGCTTAAAAATGCTAAATATTTCCTTGTTTTCATGCAGTTTTGCTACCGTGAATGTATTTTCAAGCTAAAATCTATATTTTAGCATTATAAATAGTTCTAATAATGTTTAGGAAACAATTTGCAAACAAAAAACATAAATTTTTAGACAAAAAATTTTTGGAATTAGTTGAACATGGGGGCTTCGGCCGAGTGGGTTGGCGGATATGGGGGAAAATCTCACGAACATGGGGATTTGGAAAGTGGGACGGTTCACCCCACCCCTCCCTACTGTGGAAAGGACAGCCTAACATACTGCTACCAGCTTATATCTAATTGGCATAATATAACGACTTTTGGAATAGCTCGGGTTAGTGCATAGCTGCTAATAAAGTCGATGATGAGTACTTGCCTGCCAGTAATCAGTGATGTAAATGCTTTTTATAACGCTCTATGAAAAGTGTAGTCATTTAATATACGAACAGTAAACTCAGCCATATCTTGTTTGGGAGTCACATGTATGAACTGTAAACTCACTTCAACGGCCGTACTTACTCTTGACTAATATTATAATGCCACTTTGGATCACAATCTCATTGTAATATCAAAATGTTATTACCTACAGTTATCCTAAGAATTGAACTACTTTTTTTTGAGGATTCGTTGGAAACATGCTGCATAAAGTTAATGGATAAGATACCGGAAAAAACATGCTTGATGTCATTCGCTTTACCTACATCTAATGTGCGTGATTTCAAAAGCCATTTTGATGAAGCATCGTATTTAATGTCATTAAATTTTATTTCTACTACGCTTAACCTGGAAACAACTAATATGGCGACAGCTAAAAGGTTTCCGCACTACTGCACCAGACTCCAAGAAGTATGCATCAAAATCGATGGCAAGGGAGCACCGTTAATTGCTACAAGGGATGCAATTGTGAATGCTGTTGACGAAGTTGATTCTATGTTTTCACCACGATCGAAATTTTGCGCACCAGTAATCTATGCAACAAACAGTAGAGAAGATAATACTAGTGAATTTAACGAAAAGTTATTCCGGCGAGCAATGAACAGCCGCCAGTCTGCTTTGAATGCGCTTCTCAAAGGCTTTAGGACGTATGGATTTCGTGGACTATATTGGGATATCATAAAAGAGTCTGAATTTGTGAACAAAATGCTTAGCGTACCGGTCTTGCCACAAAATTTTGTGAGTTAAATAACTTTCGTTAAATTTAAAGTTTAATTTCGTGCACTATATTGCTTAGCGTACCGGTCTTGCCAAAAAATTTGGTGAGATAAATAACTTATAACGGAGCACTTTGTTTTATGTTACTGGCTTTGAATGCACTTCTCAAAGGCTTTAAGACATGTGGATTTCGTGGACTATATCGGGATCAAGTTTTTTTGGTCCAGACCCACCTGTGGCACAGGGCAGTTTTTTTGCTGCAATTTAGTGCTACAATTTTTGCTGGACCCAGAACAGTTTCGGCCTCGGAGACGTAGGGTTTGCTAATAAACTTTATTACAAAGTGCAAACTTTCAGCCGTTCGCGCTTACATCTGTATAGTTGCTTGCAGTAAATTGGAGCTGGTGTAAACTTTATCTGGCTATGAAATTACGCTTCTTTATTGCGTAGAAATTCGTGAAATTCGCAAGCCAAAAGCTGTAAGTCTGGACCCAGTGTTTAATGTCTGGACCTAAAAGAAAGTTGCTGGATCTAGGATCCGTTTTGAGAAAAACCTGATTCGAGATAAAATGAAAGAATCTGAATTTGTAAACAAAATGCTTAGCTTAAGAGTCTAACCACAAAATTTGTTGAGTTAAATAACTTTTAACGGAGCACTTTGTTTCATGTTACTGGCTTCTCTTTGGTAGAGGAATGGCTTCCTTCACGTGTGGTCTCCTAAGATTACAATCCGACGAAAGCAATCCGATTAGTGTCCCGGGGTTATTTTAGAGGGGGGAAGGGGGGCGACCTCAAGGATCGGCTCCCCCCCCCCCCTCCTGGCGAGCTCCCTCCTAGACACCGACCCTTACATTTTCGCAAAAACGACCCCTTAAAATTTACGTTTTTTTCAAAAAATTGACCCCTTAAGGGGTCACTAGAAAATTTAAAAATGGCTGAAAAAATTGTTAAATTGTAAAAACGGTAATATTTCGATTTTAAAAACCTGTATAACGTAAGTCTGAAATGCGTAACAATATATATACGCATATCGTAGGCTAAACGATCAATTATTTTGGTCACCAAACTAAAATATGCATGTATATATAAATATTATGGCCAAAACTGAAAAAACCAGCGCCACAGAGGTATGTTGGGACACCTGAAAGAAAAAATATATTGTATTAATTTTTATAAAATTACTTACCCCTTAAGGGGTCATGACCCCTAGTTTCCGAAATGACCCCTTGCTACTGACCCCTTAGGGGTCAGTAAAATTTTCCGTTTACTGACCCCTATCTGGGAGGGCCTAAAATAACCCCAGGTGTCATCTCACTATTTCGGTCTCCTCTTGTTTCCGAATTTGGCACAGTACTTGATCAATCCCAGTACGGGTACCGAATTACAGGTTTATCCTTCACTTTTAGCACAATTTTACAGCAGTACCCAGTCAATTCTGCTTCCGTCGCTCCGGCTAAATATATAAATATTCTTAAAAATGGTGGTATATGTGGCTGGTTGCGAATACATCAAGTTTGGAAAATATCAAAACGCAAAATATACAAAAATTATAAAGTAATATATTCTCGGCCCCGATATTTTGTCGCCCCAACCACGTGGTTCAGCTATTGACCCTTAACTCCGCTCTCTCTTGTACATGAATTGACAGTCTCGCAGTTGAGCCTGCCTTCGTTAATTTTTACCCATTGGAGAGGTCATTATTATAAAGTACTCGCCAGAAATGAGTGCTGTTCGTTCCACATTAGTTGAAAATGTCTTCAGATTTTGAGCGAAATGCGTTCGATTATTTTTCGAACCGTTTTCGAACTTTTTGTGCGTTTTTTTAAATTTCTTCAAAATAAATTCATTTAAATTTCAAGAGCTGCTGGAAAAATGTTCGAGAATTTATTTTATTGCTATTCGATGTTCGTTCGTTCGACAGATGGCAGTCATCTCTGGCGAATACTGTGGTGAAACGCTTTTTCAAAATCACTAATTGTAAAAAGTTTGTGCTACTACTTTAACGCAGAACAACATCTCGATGATGTGAAATGCAGTACGCGCCAGAAATCGCTATGGCATAAATTATTTTAATTAGTAACAAATTCCATTTTTATAACATTTATTTTGAACTGGTTGCGAGCGAGCGGCAGTCATTTTTGCAAATATTGTACTTCAAAAATTCATAACATTCATAAGAGATTCTATGTACTTCAAGTATTTGCTTTGTGAATATGCCCTTTCCAATAATATTAGCATTAAACACTATATACTTTATTGGTACTTTACCTGTTCTTTAGTTTTGGAAATAAAATAACTTAAGCGAAAATAATTCCTATTGGTATTACACTGCCGAATTCGTGGTTTTCGTTTAGTAAGTGTTGTAAATCGCATTACTAACTGGCAAAATGTCTTGTGTTTTGTCGTTGTCGCAAATTCCATTATAGTCTATAAGAATCGGTGCTTTATCTGCGCAATCTACCTAAAATCACGGACAAAAATAAGTGCACAAAAAATGAACGTATGTAGCAACCTTCGTTTATAAACGAACGTTACATCGGTCCTCTGGGTTTACGCCACAAAAACGTACGCACGCTAAACGGTCCTACAACGAACGCAAAAAAATAGGTCGTAAACAAGACAAAGTTCGTTTGCGTTTACGTTCGTTTGTTAACCAATGTACGTTATGCGTTAGCAATTTTATTATTTTAGCTTAGTGCAACATTCCTTTTCTGTTACTGCATTGATCACAGGCTTTAGTACGTAGATAGCGATACCATCAGTAGCACTTGGAGATGGCAATAATATTATTGATAGTGTCGTTTGTATTTAAAATTTAGCACGAATGGTTGTTTATAATTTTTCTTAAATCGTTTCGTCATGGTATGTACAACTATGTTTTGCCAACTACAACATTTTCTGATTTATTTTAAATACGCTCTCACTTAACCACAGTCACCCAGTAGTTATATTAGAAAAAGGTTTTGTGGAGCTAGAAAACAGTGGATTTATTAACTAAATTTAAACCATTTTTCACGACTGAATAACTACCATTTTATTAAATAATAATGTTTTATTGTTAGGACAAAAGCGTTCGATGCCTCCTGAATCAATCGTATTATACAGCATTGGTACATCGCATGCGTTTCGCTAACATCGCTTCAAGTAATACACTTATTTCTATACTGATATTACCTCTTAAATAATCCCAGTTACGCTTTTCAGTCCAGCTAATTGATGGTCCAACATAAAGAGGTAAAAACGATATTCCGCATATAATGTACTAAAATAATGGAAACAGTATTTTTAAAGTCCACAGCATGGTTCATATTACATCTAAATGCTATCATGCGACGACATCGTTTAACAGTACCCAGTTGATTTAAAAACCGTATCATGTATTTAAATATGCTCTTTTTAGAAAAACTATAATCGTAACATTTCAGCACTTTCACAATAACATATAACTGTGGGTCCCAATGGCGTCATCAAAAAATCTCCACTGGGGTACCCACGTATTTTGGGGCTCAACTGTACATGTAATCTAACTATAGCACTTTGATTTCCCCATGAGAGATTGAATTCGAGAGAGAAACGATTAAGAATTAGCTAAGTATGCTAAGCTTTAAAACCCGGTTAGGCTCGTGAAAGTTGGACACAGCTCCAGTGTGAAAACATATACTGTTGTATCAGATATAGGACATCGCAGGACATTTCATTTTAACATCGCAGCCTTTAGTATCTCTGGATATCTCATTTTGAATTTTAAAAATCAAATTTTGCACAAATTATTAATATTGGTTTTTTGGAAATTAGTTATTCAGCTTGGTTTCGATACTGTTGCTTGTTTTTGATAGTGATTGACACAAGGCATTATGACATTTTTCGACGGCAGCCAATTTAAAAACTCGATATTATCTTTGTGCAAAACTAAACTACACCAACATTTTTCTCAACTTTAGGGGTGTTATTTTCTGGCATGTCCACAGCCCTCTGAAAAGCTGGGAGAGTGGATTAAGTTTTGCTTAAAACGCTAAATATTTCCGTATTTTCATGTAGTTTTACTGTCGTAGAAGTATTTTCAGACTTTAAAACGCCGTTTTAGCATTAGAAACAGTGGTAATTAATGTTATAAAAACATTTTTCATACAGAAAACATAAAGTTAGAGACATAAAAAATTTTTGGATTTTGTTGAACATGTGGGTTTCGTCCGGGAGGGGGGACGGACATGGAGGAAAATCTCTCGAGCGTGGTAGATTTGGAAAGTGGGGTCCCCACATCCCTCACTGTGTACAGGCCAGATGATATTTGTATGTTTTCTCGGGCGAGCAAACCACAAACGTAAGATTTATCATGAGATTTATGATAAATATGAAAATATTTGAAAGACACCTACCGTGTAGAGATTTTTTGTTATGATATGCTTCTTTTTGTTAGGATGATTCTGCTAGTTCTATTTACGTAACAATAATGATTGCAGAAAAGCCGCACCAACAAGTAAATCATCGTGTTGTACGTCGAATGATGGCTTTGGTTGACCAACTAATGGCAAAACTGTCCGACTCATGGCGAAGCTTGCATAAACAGCTGGACGTGTTGTCGGCCGCACAGTCACACAGTGCTGCATTGCAGTCATCGCTTAATGTATTACTGTCTGCTAGTGAAAGTACGCCTATAATAATTAGCAAGATAGTCGAAAGAGAAAAATCCCGGAGCAGCGACTTCGAAGTTTCTCTATTTCCTGCAAATACTGATGATTTGCTAACTTGGCGCACAGATGCTTTGAATTCGTTTCGTTGCTTGTATAACTCGATGAATGATTTGGTGAATCTTTGTCACTGCTGCCCTCGTAGTGTTACGTTCGAATCATGTGTCGACCCGGTGCCCACATCTATTGCTCAACACGAAAACCCTGCCATTAGTTTCTATGATTATGAGAAGTGTCAGCGTGAAGGATTGTTCGAAAAATTAGACAATACCCGATGTCACATTGCTGAAATTTGTGACGGTGTACAATGCTGGAATTCGACAGAACAAATAGAAATTGTCACGTGGTATGTATAATTGACGCATAAAACTTTAGGAATATAACAATCTTTAAGGCATAGCATTTTAATAATATTTAATGGTTATGTATGTAAGTTAAGTGTGGCCGTTTGTTGTGGGTCACGCTGAATGTTACCCAGTTTTTTACTATCTGTTTTCAACTGTAGATTTCTTGTTCAAGCAAGCGTCTTATTTTCGATCATCGTGAATTATTAAGAACAACAAAAAATGATTACCGCTGTCAACTAGATCTATTTACCATTGCAGTACTAATTTTTAGAGACTTATTGTTCGCGAATACTACAGATCTTCCAACAACGGTCTCGATACCTCAAAATATTTAGATTTAGTAACTGAAAAATAACTCTTGCTACTAAAATTATCTGATACAAAACGAAGTTTTTAGATCAGCTGTAAGACCTTCGTCAGATTATTTCTGAAGCTGGCTGTAGTATGCTATCATTGGTCGAAATTTTAGTTACCTAGTTGACTCTTTCACTTTTAATATTGCCTTTCTATTCATAGAACCAGTTAATTTGACATCTGTGATGCGTGTAATAGACTCATATTATTTCGTTTAACTGCAGTGCTCGCCAAATAAACTTTCGTTTTCTCGAGATTCTGTCGCAACTCTCTTTCTCGAAAGGTGACTGTCGTTTATAACGAATATTATGAATAATGTCGTCGCATTCAACCAACCATTACCTGCAACTTTTGGTGCAGGTATACATGGGTAGAACGTATTTTGAGAGATTGGAGATTTCAGATAAAGGCTGGGCCGGTTATAACATTTACAAACACCGGATAATTGGCACGGACCGTTGGGTTCCTAAAATTTTGATATCATATATTTCACCTGAAGAATCATATATTGTGATCTATGCTTCTATACTTCTGCTCGTCAGTGTTTGTAAACCTACATTGTCTTGACTTTACCATATAAATTCATCGTTTATCAATAATTCACATCATAGAATAAACGACATACCAAGGACTTCAATCACATATTCTTAGTGCCATGTTAGTCTTATAATGATTATATATGTCACGAGCATCATTTATTGGCTTGGCTTAAAAACGAAACTAAATGTAAAAATTCATGTGCCGGCAGGAGTTAAATAAATACCTTCTGAACTGATAAGACGGATAGCGTGTTAGACCACTCTGCCACGCACGGAAACTTAGCTACTAGAGTTTGGCAGTTAGAACCTGCAATATCGTTACAAAACCAGTACAATTCTGCAAAAACGATTTGGATCACAATTTATATCCTAGCTCGTGCGTCCTTCTACTTTGTTTAACCACTGAAAAAATAATAAAGATTGCTGCAGCAGTTACTTATGTTAATAAAAGGTTACGAAGCATCAGCGGAACAATAATGGCTGCTATTACCTAGGATAAACCAATGGTAAAAAGCCACATTTTGATGTTTTTGCATACCAACCTAATCGTCGGATACATAATTATGAACAAAAATTGTCATATCCATATTTTTAGTATTCTGGAAAACAACATTTTTAGTATTCTGGAAAACGTATATAGTTGCTATGATGTTGATACTCTAGTCTGTGCACGTTGGTGCTCCCAGTTTCCAAATCTCCCATGTTTGGCCAAATTTCCTCACAGAATCTGTCAACTCTGTTACCCTAAACCTTATAATGTCTAACTAATCAATAATTAAGTAATGTTCCTAAATTTATGTTGCTTGTATGCTAAATATCTTTAAACGATACTTATTACTTTTGTTGCTTGTATGCTAAATATTTGTAAAAGATAATTACTACTTTTATAGTGCTTGAACGCTGTTTTATCGGCCGAAAATATTTGCTTGAAAATATGTAGTATTATAAAACAAGACTTCGTTCACCTCCCCTATTTAGAAATTTTCCCCGAGAATGACAATGTGGGCTTCAAAAAATTCTGCCCCTTCCCCACCACTTTTGGGAAGGCTGTGGACAGCCCAGATGCTTATATATTATTTTTGAGGTTCACCCCTTTTATGATTATATATATTTTAGGTCATCGATGGATAAACTATACAAAGCGCTAAACCGAGTCAAAGAATTGCTTTGTGTGGACAGAGACGTAGCTGAAATAATAAAATTATTTTCGCCGTGTGCTAGTCCTCTGAATGCTTCACTTGACAGTAGTTGGTCGAATGGCAACCATTTTAGCTCAGTTTTTCTTACATACCAACGTCATTTCGATTTGCTGCTTCAACAGATGGAGTCAGTATTAGAACTCGGAGATTGTGGCCGGGAAAAGTATGGTGAAAATCGAAAAAACTTATCAGAATTAATTGAAACATGTTTATCTGTGTGTAAGCGTGTTCTGCTTGATGTGCAACAACTCACAAATAAAGATAGGCTAGTTACTACAAGCATGTCGAGGAGTGAGTCCAACGAATCGCAAGTTGGTGTCGATGGCGTCAAAAATTACAATTTGGCAACAAAGATGACAGCAATCAGTGATATGGTCAATTCGCTTAATGTCTGCCAGGTAAATAGGGCTGGTTTATATGCGTAATATTTATTACAACATAAATCCTTGTGTTGTATTTTCGGCAAACAACTAAGTCATGTCATATTGCCGCAGATATAACAGATTTCCTTGCTCACATAGCTACTTCAGCTTAAGTACAATCGATCAATAAATTAATACTAATGGAGAGAACAAAGTAAGCGTATGCGGTAGTTACAGGGTGACATGTCAGTTATCATTCCAGTGTTTTGGCGCATAGTGCAAACATATTTATTTTGTCTTCGCAAACCCACAAACGTGCTGATGGGTTTTCGCAATATTTACGTGTAATTGTATTTCACTGTAAATTAGGATATGTTTGCGCTGCTGCCATGTCATATTGTTTTAAGATATGAACCAGGGTTAAGTATCATGGCTTTGTATGCCACTGAGGCTAAGGGTTAGAGACCCAGGATCAGTTCTGATGTATGACAAGGGCGGAGGTCGTAATTAGGGTTCAAGCCCCTGACTTTTGCAAATATCGAAAATTTTATTAAAAATTTGGCAAAATTTTAGCAAAATCTGGAAAAAATCAGTAAAATTTTAGCAAAGATTGTGGAAATTTGGTAAAAATGGCGGAAAAGAAGCTTGTGGCAGTCAAACACGACGTTTATAGGAGAGTTTGGAGAGGCATGTGTCTCTCAAGGGTCACGACAAATCAATAGTGAGTTAGCCTTCCCCCGCATTAAATATATATCCTGTCGTTTTAAAGATATATGCCAGAATTTATGCAGAAACATAAAATTTTCAAAATTGTAGAAAAGTAAGTGTATTTCTGGTTAAAGCTGAACGATGTAGTATTTATTGGGTTGTATGTTAGGCGCTTTGACCTGCTTGTGCTAAGCTTACGTTTTGTATCCATTCATAGCTTCAGCGGTAAGGTAAAATTCCTCAATGTTAGGTCCAAATATACGCAATTTTGGGGTTGTTCACTTTAATTGCATATTGAGGTGAAGCATAGTGTAAAGGTTGCCGAATACGACGAAATCAGTGCCCGGAAGGTAAATATTTGGTGATTTATTAGCAAAAATTGCGAAAAATTTATTGCAACAGATAAAAGTTCGCTCATTTTCAGCCGCGTAGAAAAGTAGGGCACATCAACTCGGGAATGCCAAAATTCACCTCAGGAACATGAATTGGAGGAATCAGTAAGCGGACGAAGTACTTGAGGGTCTGTTCTATATATTTTTAAGAAACTAGAAACACCAATGTCATTGAACATTGATTGTCAGGGCGTTTCGGCAACACTTTTGTTAATCGCAAGTGATGTTTACACAACATTTAGGTAAGCATTTTTGGTTTTTAGATATTTCTGTTTCAGTAGTGTTGACTTTTTTAAAAAACAATGCCACCGATGTATTTTCGATGACTTTACAATCGTTAACAATGTAATGATCGATGTTTGAGAAACCTGCTTAATTTGATTGAGAAAATTGCTATTTTTACGCCTCCTACTATTTTTACTTGCTGCACAAAATAAGCTATTGTAATCGACGTGACGCTGCTGCACGCACTTCCACAAACGTGCTGCCCATACGACCCCGGATATCGTGACTTCAAGGGCGGACCTATTGGGTTCAAATTCTTAATTTTTTCCTTTTTGATTCGGGTCAGGCCCAAGAAACTACGGAGGTTACCAAGCTGCAGGAGCGCTTCACAGGATGTGTTCTGATCCTGCCGGACGGGTTGCCCACGTAGCCTAAGAGGTACTACCTTTAAGGTCCCCAGGGCGGTCGGCTCCGTCACCTGCTCACAGGCCAAAGAGACCATACCGCTATTCCCTATCCACGTTTAACCCGGGACGTGTATTGAGGCGGTGTTAGGTTTGGATTGATTTTCGAATTTTCCTGAACGGTTAATTTATTTTAGCCAGTGGCCCCCACCAGGGTCCGACAAATCGCTAGACGTTTAACGTCGGATTCGCGTGTGATTTTCTATTCTGGGTGCTCAGCGTGAGTTTTAATTTTGCGATAGCTTTTCCTCAAGTAGTCGCACGAGTCGTACTCACACAGTAATATATTTAACACAATTAAAAAATCGGCGAGTCACGCTAAGGTTTGCTTCTTCAAAGCGCGTGTCAAACCTGAACGTGGGTCGTCGATAGGGTTGACGGATTTCAAATCCCTTTGAATGACTATCTATCGCTACTCGGGTCAGTAAAACACTTGGACAAATCGGGTTTGAGTGAGCATTTGTTGATGAGTCAAAATCGGATATGGACATAAACATATTGTACGGGCGAATACAACAGGTAGAATGTCACTAATATGGTACGCTATTAGGAGAATGAGCAGGGCGTCAAACGGGGTAAGTTGCGGAGTCATCGCCTTTTTCATTGAACTCTAACAGCCGAGTCAAATCACGGCGTGCACTGCTAAGCCTTTTCTAATGACAGCTGCGCTCACCTTACTTATTAAAAATGGGTCAAATCCAAAGCAAATACTGGTAAGTATTACGGAGCGTACAACGGTTAGTTATCGATAAAGAGGCGCCACTGCTAAGCCTTTTCTAATTACAGCTGCGCTCACCTTACTTATTAAAAATGGGTCAAATCGAAAGCAAATACCGGTAAGTAATACGGAACGTACAACGGTTAGTTATCGATAAAGAGGCGCCATTCAACAAACTATTCGCTCGGCACTACGATTGCTACTAGAGGGTACTCCGACAAAAACAGCAGGTTCAGATAAGCGAAAGGCGGTAATATAGCGGGTACAAATGACGCATACGACATGAAAGCGTACAAAGTGGGAATGCTCGACTCAATCTTGCTCATTCTAATCACTGCTGTGGTACATGATAAATTAATGCGATGAAGTAACGATTGGATTAACATACGACAAAATGTAACAACAAAAGATTAATAATACATATTAGCATAACGGTAAGATTGGGAGGCGATCATTGGTCCGACTCTTAATTTGTCTCTGGTGCGACAATGGTACGATATTCTTTTTTCCTACTCGCATGCATACATACGTACGGTAACCATAAGTAAGAGATAAGATTTTCAGCAGGTCGCATAGACCTAACTGGTTAATTTTGGGTACTAATTTCCCATAAAATCATTTCTCAAGCATGGTAGCAAAACGGTAAATTCTGGCCTTAAGTTGAGGCTCCTTATGACCTAAATAACTACCAAAAACGGACTTTCCGTGTCCATAAACATGAGCTAGAGTAATGCTAGAAACGGTAGGTTGGAGTTACCTTCTAAATCGTTTATGGGTTGGGACCGACTTTCCAACTTTTCCTAATCCAAAATTATCACGAAGATTTACTATGCGTTGAATACACATGATTTGAGTAATATTCGGTTGGGTTTAACTCATAATTTTCTCTAGCTTACTGCGCAGTTCCAAACGGATTGCTATTAACTTTACAAAAGAGTTGAAGGCGTTGTCTTGCCCTTCATCTTCTATGGCTATAATGGCTATAATAAACATATATATTGACTCTGGGGTTTGGCGGTAACTCTATCAAAAGGCACTACTCCAAACTGGATACGGATTTAAGGTCTTCAAGTGCAGTGTGTACTGATTGTAGCGGTCGATTCAGGACCAAAACATCACACTATGTTTACGGTTTAAAGTTCACGGTTTGCGTACGAGGTTCAATAAACGCTTGACAATCTTATTTGGTTCGTCCTATGACAGATTTCCTAGTCAAGAGTTAACTACTCGTTCAATAATACGCTGGAACGTATAAGTAGGCCACTACCGTAGTAATGAGCTACTATAGGTGTTCCCAATTCCTACTAATTCAAATGGTCCAACACAATTGGCTCACTTAATTGCTTTCCGTAACTGATTGGATGTCTCAGCTCAATTCCTAAATATGGATATTATCCTAGAGCGATCGAATCATTCATTATTGCTACTGCACAGCGGTACCAGTGCAGGCCAAGGGACAAGCTCGGGCGGGTCCCTAACTTACGACACAATATATATAAATTCTCTGGGTGCAATTAACTGATGCCGAAAAGCGGCTATGCGTTATCAATACATAAATTTTATGCCAACTTTGGGGCACAGGGGCAGGGGTTAAAATTGCATTTAGGTACCTATAAATTTAACTAAAACGAGAACTGTGCGTAGCGATGCCTCATCGGTCATCGGTGCTATGCTAAAGGTACTACAACTTAAGTTATTTTGACTTGAAAACAGTTCTCAAAAAGAGCTCTATTTGGTACTAAAATTGAATTAGCATTTCTAGCGCTCCCTACTCGACAAACCGAGTCAGTAAGCGGAGGCCCCGGTTGTCGGTACAACCGTAACAAATTTGTCGACTGAAATTTATTCCGTTTGTATCCTCAGATTGTTTGGATTCCTAATTTTCGACTGAGATATTGCGTACAATTCGGTTGGGGTTGGGGGAAACCTACAATTCTCAATATCTTCCTAATTTGCCAGCCTTTCTCTATGAAATTTTGTATGGGGGCTGTGTTTGACATTATTTATCGATTTACTGAGACATGCACAATGGTCCTCACAAAAAGTGGTCTGTCGGGCCGACACCTGATATCGCGTCTAGCGACATCGTCAATTTTGCTATACAAAAATTTTGCCACTGCTATTAAGCTTACCAACCCTGGTAAATTTAATATTTTCATTGCAGCGGCCGTATATCGGAGATTCAAGTCTCCGACGGCTTTCGGGCTGCATTAATGTGAATATACATACAGAGGAGAGAGACTCAGAAATATCAGACTGAAAACTTGCAGAAATACGTGTAAAACCTAAACCGAAACCTAACTATAAATGTGCTCATGCGGGAAAGAAAATCTGCGACTTCTGTGTAAAACCTGAGCGACTTTTGCGCTGCTCGAATTTAAACTTTTCATAACTTTTGAAAGGGCCACGGCTTTGCCGGGCTCGATAGATCAAATGGAAGGCCTAACGGGCCTCAATTTGTATGATAAAATTCAGCAAATTTCCTGGATCAAATTTTGAGTTATTGACATTTGAAGTTTTGGGTAGGGGCGGACCCATATCGGGCCGTCGGGTTTGTGATTCCGACTTGATAATGTTGGGTTTAAGAGTGGTGTCCGGTAGCGGACACTCCTAAGAAGAAACAGCGAAAGTTTCAACAAAGTTCCTGGAAAGGATCCTAAAATATTTCAATTTTCATAATTGCAAGCGGGGGCAAGCCCCTTGAGGGTCGTCGGGTTTGGGATTCCGACGTGATATTCCGAGGTTTTAGATATTAAATCAGTAGCCCGTATCCTATTCGTGAACCGGATAAACTTTTAACCCAATCTCTGGGATAATTCTCGAGATATGCCAAATTTTCAATCTCGCTCACAGAGCGTTGAGTAAGTATGTCTACTTGTGGTTCGATGCAATTTTTCAGCGAGTGTACGATGCCTATGGCACTACTGCCTTATTAATAAAAACTTGACTGAGTTCCTGAGGTAACTTGGTCCCTACAACATTTAATTTTGTCTTAAGATCCTACTCACAAAATATCAAAACAAGTGGACAAACTTGCGTCAAAAAACGATAAAACAAACAAAATCTTGAGTAAAATCCTTGATAAATACTTAATGAAAATAGAGTGACCACGGATGCTTCGGAGTTCCACTATCAATTTTCAACCAAAAGCTGTTTTGTCGCTTTGGTTTAAAAGTTTATAATCTCGTCCAAAAGATTATAATTTCAAATCCTAACTCGACTCAGGGAATCATGTAAAACTAAGTCTTAACGCGGGTGTCGCGTTTGTTTGTACCCTAACTCATCGACCGAGGGAGGTCCAGTTCGACTTCGACCTTTCAATTGAATCAGGCGAATATCTAAACAATGCTACGGGTCCGCGGGGCGAACTAGGGCGGGCTAAATTATCATGTAAACACCAGTATGGACAGGAAGTCCAAGGAGGCTTAGCATAGCTTCTAATTGGCAAACGCTCTCGCTTCTACTATACCTTAGTTACTGCTACGGACTTAATCTAACTAGTTCCACTGACACTAGGTCCTTCGGTTAAACCTCTCTGTCCACACTTACAGAATCGGATCCTTTGCGACGACGTCCATTGCCCATCCATCCATGCGCACGACCAAAACGAAAAAGCCACGAATAAGCAATAAAACTCTATGTAAAACGGGAAATACTGAGCGCCAGAGCCGGTCTGCAAAAGGATGGAACTCTGCGCTGTCGAAGTCGGACTAAACGCTGCAGAGCTAGTGCAGCTCTGCTTAAATACTGAAAATTTTAAATTTTTGAAATTTTGAATTCTTGTCCGTTAAAGTGCTTGGTCAGCACTTTTGTGGCGATTTGAACCTAATTTTAAGCCTTAATGTAAATTTGATTATCAGTTTAAATTCCGATCAAATTGGACAAATTTAACGTCCAATTTTGATATAATTAAAATAATTTATGACCTTGTTGATATCAAATTTATATAAAATTTTAGATTAAGTTAAACTACTTTCCAGAAACAAACGTAAACTTCAGACTGCCAGCTACTAACTTCACATCAAAGTTATATTAATTTGATAAGCTCAGTCCTTTCGTTTAGCGGCTTTGTCTTTGAAGGTCCGCGCAGTATTCACTGGAATGTCTGTATAAATTTCAAACTTTCGAATTTCCAAATTTAAAAACTTACATTAACTACTGGTTTTAATATTAACTTTATATTAACTACAAGGGTCAAACATATTTGTTTAAGAGCTTCACAGTCGTTACGTGGTATTTGCAGTATTAGCTGAAAATTTACTATGAAACGGCAAACTTCACATTAATTTTATATAAAAGTTTTACTGATAAGATATATTAATATTAAAGTTTCGAGTTTATACGAAGTTTATACAAGGTTAGTTGTCTGCTTAATAAATATAAATCTAATTTAACCTGTTGTTGATAGCTGTTTATAAATACAAATAGACGCTGAACGTCCACCTCCAGTTACTTTAAAATTTATACAAGATTTTATGCAAAATTTATCAAACTTTTAACTCTAAAGTTCACATAAACCCAATATCAAATTTATATAAGTATGTATTTATCCTGTATGAACTCATATATTAACATATATGCTTTATATATTCGGGATTGAGGTTAGATTAAATAGACGCTACTAAGTAAACAAATGAGAGCGAGGGGTACGAAATGAGGGTACCATTCCCTCAGTGATGGCCAGCGTGCCATAATAGTCTCGGATTCGGACTCAGCAAGTCCGTCCTTTCAATTCAATATGTAACAGGTCCGTATTCGGATGAAAAAGGTACGGATGGGCTCTCGGGGAAGCCCATGACAAATTTTACCAAAAATCGGGGTGTTTTAAACGGTTCCCGGGGTTCGCGGTGCATTTCTCTGGGGTGTTATGTATATATTTGTGCCAGTTTTGACAAGGGGAATCCAACGAGGGGTTACACGCCGGTCGGGGCGTTATTCCTGAGATTTTCACGGGAGGGGGTTCCTAAAAGTGCGCACAGCGGGACCGGTCCGGGCTCAAAAGAAAGCCTCGGATCTGGGGATTACAACGATACCTCATACATATATTTGTGTTTAATATTCGTTAAGTTAATTAATTATGTTTGACCCATTTAAGTATATACTTATTTACCCATAGGTCCGTTGATCCGGGTCGGATCTCCACGAAACCGGTCTCATCAGAAAGACCGTAAAATTTCCTACTAAAAATGTTGAGTACTGAATCTTCGAATTCTCAACGTTTCCAGAGTTGCGGGCCGGAGCCGATACTTTTGATACCAAATTCTTATAAATTCTCATTTTAAAGTTCGTCTTATCTTGATAACTTGTCCAGTGACAATGATAACATTGAATACTGGGAATTTTGATATTTTTGGCTTTCACTTATATTTTTCAGGAAATTTGGTCATTCGCTGTTCGCTACGAGGCGAACAGTCAAACCTTTTGTGGTCCTCATTCGTGAGGACGGTCGTGACGGGAGTCCGTCACGGCCAGTCTTTCCTACGACAAATCGAAATAAACTTTGCGGCCCTACCACGCGGTTTAAGGCTATTCCTACATATCTAGCTGGTTCGGCGGGGAGTCGTACCGTCCTAAGTTTCCACAAGTAGAGCATGGCAAGGGCTCGCCACACTCGCATTTCCACCTAAAAAGTAACAATCTAAATGCGTAAAAATCGTTAAATTTTTCTCAAAAATCATCCTAAACAAGACAAATTATCCTCGAGCATCGATGCCTCAAACTTATACATTATAAGGGTTCAACAACTCGTAATAATTATCATACAAATGGCATGAATTTACAATGCAAATTGTCGCTTTTATGGCCAAGAAAACGGTGCAAATATCGTGCAACAAGTATACGTTCATGATCAATGGTACAATATATCATGGTAATCGAAAAATAGCACAAAATCATAGCAAAATACGCTTTTATGGCCTTTAACAACATAACACATGGTATGAATATAAGGATCATAAAACGGTATAAAATCATGACAGAATATAGGCGCTTTTATGGCCTTTAACAACGCAAAAGCATGGTATGAATATGGTACACATAAATATATAATGCGATCATAATTTATTATACGAATCAAGCGAAGGATACGTGCCTTTATGGCCATCAAACATGGTACAACAAAACGATGGTAACGGTACTATATATATATAGATATATACGGGATTTAAGTATGTCATAGTAGCCTTTATGGCTCACAACAATCGATAATTATATGTCTACGTATATACGGTAACAATATTTCGATGATTCTTCATCCCTGAAATGTTACCCTTTTTATACCCTTTTTGATCACGAAAACTGTTTGCGGTGCAGGCCGAAATATGACAGAAATCTCTAGTTCGTAGCGTGGTTAATGGACGTAACGATCTATGATTTGTGCTATATATACGGTTTATAAATGGTGTGACGAAGGAGTCTTGCTGTCGGTTCGTACGTACGGGGGAAATCTGGCTTATGTATTCGCTTGCGCAGAGAGGTTATGGATGGGTTGTAATCCCATTTACGTACTTATTTCGACGTTACAGTGGGTTCCGTACCCAGTTGGGTCATTCCCGTTGGGTACTCTACGTTGGGGGACATACGCAACTAAATTCAAAAATATTGACCATCACGCTATGTCCAGGATTATTAGGGAATTCGCCAAAATGTTGGCCATTACACTGTGTACAGGATTATTGGCATTCGATAAAATGGCCATTACACTGTGGCCAGGATTATTGAGATCTTCGACTAAATGTTGGCCATTGGACTGTGGTCAGGATTATTGGGGTATTTGTAAATGTTGGCCATTGGACTGTTGCCAGGATGATTGGACTGTCTATGAAATGTTGGCCATTAGACTCTGGCCAGGATTATTGGAGTATTTGTAAATGTTGGCCATTAGAGTGTGGCCAGGATTAAGGGTTTTCAATAAAAGGTTGCCATTAGACTATGGTAAGGATTAATCCACCTCGTAACGATCCAGTAATTATCTGTTACACTACTGTCAGTATATTACCATTACTTCCAAAATTGTCTACATCTGCTGCCAATCAATGAAATTCTAAGTTAAGTAATGTCAAACTGTCACTTCTTTATATTCTTGTCGAGCTTTTAAATCACAAACTTCACTCGACATTAGGGGTGAAAATTTCGACCCGCGGCCGGGATACGAATAGGCCGGGCTGGCCTGACCTCGGTTTACAACAGGCCGGATCGGCCGATAAGTTTCGGTTCGTTCTCGCCTCAGTCAAAGACCGAAAGATTAGTACACGGTTCGATAATCTTGAGTAGTTTTAACAATTTCTTCTCGGGCTCGTTTGCATAATATGAGTTATTATCTTTATATCGCCTATATCCTTTATATTGAGCTTGCCTTTCACCCGATTGCAAACGGGCCTGGCTGTGCAGGGCCGAAATTTTGCAGCTTTGAGACGGGACAACCTTGATTTCCAACAGTCTGGGCCGGACGGAAAAATTTCGGGCCGTTCTCACCTCCATTCGATATACATGATAGTACTGTTTATTTACAAGGTGTCAGCTCAAATCAAAAGGATCGTTCAATGCTGTGTGATATTACCGCATTCAATACCACAAGCGATACATCCATTCCTTGAACAAACGTCTAAATTTGTCGAGTTTTATTTATCGCTTTGCGATGACATCGTCTCAAATTTCGTGGCTGTCGTCGACGCAAATGCACGTCTTGTGCAATCGCTTGCGTCAGCATTTATTGCAATATGTGTTAACGTATGTGGCTATTTATACGCTTTAACTCAGAAACTCATATTTTACATAAAGAACTATAACGAAAAAATCAGTGTAAACTATGTAAGTGTTACGACGGAAATATCATATATTAATATTTTCTTAAGCTAAAGTCGCGCCCAGCAATAAGTGCAGACGAAATTTTATTGTGCTTACATAATTGAAATTTACCGAAATTCGTAATTGGAATTGCTCGAAATTTTGTGATGATTATAATTTTTTTGCTCTGCATATTGTATGATCAAAAATCGTCATTTCTTTTATCGGTTCTATGTAAATTTTGCTCGGTCGAAATACATCGGGGTGTTATTCGATCGAAATCGCTTGAAATTTCGTTCAATCTAAATCTACTCCGGTTAAATCTGAACAATTTTTTTGGCTGTTTTCGAAATAAAATCATTTCATCATATCACATTCATGTATTAGCAAGTTTAGTTAGTTAGCACGTCAAGACGATGAAATGTGTAATACTGCAAACGGTTTCCAAGTTTTATTAAACAGCACCAAATAAGGATTCTGAAATCCGTTCCACCTTGAGCGGTTACGTTTTATCAGCGCCATATAAATATCCTAATATCTACAGATATTTAGCTGATCGGGATAAGGCCAAAATGGACGTGAGACAGGATCCGAACATTTTTCGAAATTTACACAGCTTAGCGGTGTGTGGGAGACTAACGTCTGTATAACAAAAGTTATTAACTACTTCCTTACGTTAAATTGCAGTGCACGTCTGTTTGTTTATTGCTCAAAATGATGCTCTTTTCGACCTGATGAAATATCTGAGAAAATCAGGTATTAATAACGCTCAGGTACTCTGTAGCGGGATGTATTATAGCAGTGCTAGCACGCATCTTCTGAGTGCGCACTGTAGATTGATTCGATAGGTTGGTTCGCTACCTTGGTTTTATCAATAACAGTATCACGATGTCTTTTTAATTTCAGGGGTTTGTCAATCCACCACCTTGTGCTCAAATGAACGACTCTACCAAGACGCATGGAAAGCAGTCATTTCAAGATATACAGGTAATATTGTTACGGTACAATGTGTTTAGTTGTACTTAGTTTGGAGCCAGCTGGTCGCACTGTTCATCCAAGTTATGGCATGGCGAAAAGAGTACATGCAGTGTAAAAACTTCAAATGAATCAGTGCTATAAAGTATTCAGTGGCTCGATATACTGTACTGGTGTCTGTAATATGTAACTGCCATAAAAGACTTTGAGCTTTAACTTTTTAATTTTATAAGATGTTCCTAGGTACAAAATCTAATACCGGCATTGATGTTAGTTTATGAGCTTACTGGTTTCTCCACAATGGGGATAGAGCCCTGTTTTCTAGTTCCCACTAAGATTTTCATCGTGATAAAGGAAATTTTGGCTTCCTTCAAGTGGATATCCAGCGCCATTCAGGTGACATCAAATATATTCGGCCTAATAAAAATTCTTATAACAAAACTTGACACTACTGCCTTCATTTCGATTACCCGACAGGTTATAAATAAACCAAAAAACAACGACGTGCATGCTTTAAAGGCTTGAGAAATGCTTCAAAATGCGGTTTATAATCACCGTCCCTTGATGAACTGATGGTCATGATAATCGCTTACGTAAACAGGGTAAATGCCACCACGTACTGGCCACTAGTGGAGAGGGGTAGCTTCGGAGGTCAATCTTCGTTCTCGGGGAAAATAAAGTGGTGCTGATAAACTGCGTAAAATAGTGCAAGTATTTTGAGGTATAGAACGCCGTTATAGTGTTAGAAATAGCGGCAATTGATCTTTAAAAATATTTTGCATGCACATTACACATTTAGATACATTAAAAAATTTTGGATATAGTTGAACATGGGACCGGAGATTTGGAAGAGTGCCGCGGACATTGGGGAAATCTTACGAACATGGGAGGATCCGGAAAGTGGGGATCCCATCCCATCCACCCCACTGCGTACTGGCCAGACATATTTCAGGTTCCAACCAAGTTGCTGCTGGGAGTACGTCAGTTTTGACCCATCAGGTATTGTTTTTATCCTGCAGAGGGGTTATGATTATATTTTTCCACTACTGTCCAACAAGTGTTGTTGTATATGCAATATAGCACACTCTGCATAAATTTCGCAAACGAACAATGTCAGAGCCATCGTCGTCTGCACATTTAATTGATTATAGATTTTTGTTTATTTTTCAGGTATATTCTCTTGCATCGCAAAATATCGCAAATAGATTAGTTGCCTACTGTAAGAATGGTTTAAATGTTGAAGTATCTGTCTAGCTCACATTCACAATCTTAATTAGGCAAAACACTGTAGCCTTCCAACTTGGTTTGAGAACACGCTTGGATGGCAGCAAACTTAATAACCTAAAAGTACGACTTCACTACTGAAAATAATATAGCAGTTGAATTTTAACTGGACAGCGGTATGGTTGAAAAAAGACCTGGACGTGTTATCCTAAGTGCATTTTTCTCAATTGCTGTGCGACAAAAATGTCTGAATTTACAAGACATTCGTATAATTTAAACCATGATCTATCACAGATTCGGTGTGTTTGGCTTGTTTCGTGAGATTTGGCTAATAAAATTTAAAACTTGAATGAAACTACAGTCTCATTTTATCAGCTCGTACTTGTCAGAAAGTACTCTGATTGACAGAATTTCATTAAGCATTGTAATTATTACCCAGGCGGTACAACAGTACTATGATCATTAAATCATTTCGTAATGAAGATTTTGTTATTTACACTGTCTACTTTCAGGACGGCGGCATGGGCGAAGGGCATGGAAATAAAGATGTCAGCAATGAAATAGAAGAGCTCAGCCAGCTGGAAGGTTTACAAAATGACATCGAAAACGATGACATGACCAATGATCCTGAATCAGAAACAAGAGTAAACCCAGATGACATTCAGGACAACGGTGTTGGTCCCATTGAAATGG
This sequence comes from Trileptium ribeirensis, assembly GCA_030248225.1. Lineage (NCBI taxonomy): Eukaryota > Metazoa > Nematoda > Enoplea > Enoplida > Thoracostomopsidae > Trileptium > Trileptium ribeirensis. The sequence continues at coordinate 174,932 of JASANE010009149.1, read as the reverse complement.
ATGAAGATTTTGCTGCGGAAGTGGAGGATTTGGAATTAGACACAAACGGTACTTTTTTCATCAATGCGTTTTATTCTTCGATTTTAATACTTGCTTGCAAATATTATCATACAAACAGCATTTTCAACGAAGCAGTATCTAATGAAATTTTACTACAGTGTGTTTGGCCACACCTTCTTTTAGAACAGGCTCACATCATCTTAAACCACTTCCATTGTAACAACGCAAAAATGTCCGCTGAAAATGTGCTTCAGAATTTTTTAGACACCTTGCTATTCTGCTTAAATAAAAATGTCTGGAAGTGGCTAAGTTGTGGTATGTGGTAAACAACTAGAGCCGCGTTTAGGGTTTTTCTACGATCTCGTAACTGAAAATCATGGTAGTCGAAATCTAACTTAATCAGTGATAAATAATTGCGATTGCCGATCTGTTTTCTATAGCACTGTCTTGTAAATCTATGCTTACACAAATGCACAAAAATCACTGCCCAAAATTACACGGAGTAGCTCATAATACATTCGTGGTTGTGGACTCTTCCATTCATGACCTTCAAATTAGTAAGTTTTACATGATATCTTTCTACAGGAGATAGAAAAGCTAAGAGCCTCTTCGCATAAAACTGCATGTACCCAACCACGGATGAACTCACTAACCGTTTATCTGCGGCTAGTTTATAATATGCTGGCCTATCCACAGTGGGGGCCCCACTTTCCAAATCCCTATTTTTGTAATATTTTCCCCTACGTCCGTCCCCCCACTCGGCCGAAACTCCTCATCTTCAACTAATTCCAAAAATTATTTTATGTCTAAAAAATTATGTTTTTTGTTTGCAAATTGTTTTTAAACATTAATTACCACTATTTATAATGCTAAAATATTGTTTTTAGGTTGAAAATACACTCACGGTAGTAAAAATGCATGAAAATATGGAAATATTTAGTATTTTTAATCAAAATTTATCCCCCAGTTTTACTTTTCCCCTGAGAATGAATATGCCCCCCCCCGAAGTTCCCCCCCATTTTTCAGAGGGATTTGCACAGGCCAGACATGTAGTATATTGCATCATTAATTTCAATAAAAATTGCTATCTACAATATTTTACATAGGCAAAGCACTTATTGCGTTTTTTGTAGCTGAATTTTTTCTTGCATAAAATTATTGGTCATTTCATATTCCGAATCTGGGCAACGTCTATTGCTATGGCGTCGACCGAAACTAACATTTCGATTCCTATTCTTAAATTGTTATTTTAAGAAGTAGGTCTTACCTCTTTTTTAACTGTATTCACACTTTATATATTACAGCAGATTCCGATAGCGATACCGCCGATGGCTCAGACCCGGATCCAGACAAATTCACGGGTAGCGTAGATGCACCAGATGACGAACAGCTCGATCCGAAATTATGGGATGATGAAAACCGGTTAGCAAAGGAAAACGCAAACGGGTCTGAGGTATCTGAGTTGGAGGATTCAAAGAAGGGTGCAGATAAAGCTACAGAGGCATTGGCAGCTGCTGACACTATAACAGGTGTACTATGGATTTATTTTATGTGTTTATTTTGTGCTGAAACAGTGTACGCAATACTAGCTGTATGCATTTTCTGTTTATCGTTAACAAAATCAGTAACATGCAAATATCAACTGATACTACCAATAGGAATTATTGTAATATCGGTATCGCTGTCGACGCTGCTTACGTTGGCACAACATAGAATCGGCTGCAACAGAGTCCCAACGTCTTACATGAGCAGGCTCGACCGTTTTGTTGTGAATGTGTTCGCCGAATATGGAGACCGCTAGCTCACTGCGCAAAATCTCATCAACCGCCCCGGAAAACCGACAGCACTCACAACTGTTAACCTTTGTATCTACCGGTTGCCTTAACCAGATATCATGGACTAGAACTCATCTAGCATACTCGGTGAGGGCTACTCTCATCAACTAGTGCTGCAATGTTGTAAACCTGAGTACATTATACGTACGGCATACAGATAGGTTTTGGAGTGTAAATTAGTTTGTTCACCAAGAGGAAACACTATAATTATTGTTGGACGAATTTGTCACCTTGAAAAATTTGACATAACTTATATTTATGCAGTACATGGTCTCCAAACGTACGAGACATAATAAATTAGACTCACTTTTTGTGGTTGTGTCACAACAGTTTTGCACTGACTGTTTATTAGCAGGCACTGGTTTTTGTGCATATTACTGTGCAAATACACACCCGTGAAAAATCTACGCAGCAGAAGAAATTTACATAAAATTTCACATATCAATTAATACGGAGGCAACATAACATTTTTATAGTATTGACATCTGCGCCATTTATGCGACATAATTTCAATTTTTAGACGACGATAGAGTCCCCAATGTTGACCCTATGGAAACGGAGCAAAATGATGCTGTCGAACATGAATTAACTGAACAATTGCATGATGATGCTGAAGCTACGAGCACTACCGCTGACGAAGACAAACTTGATTTCGAAAATATTAATCTTGGCAGTCCTAGTGATGAGGGAAGCCACGATTCTGATCAGGAAAACAATACAGATCAAGGCGTGGACATCGAAGAGGACGGTGTTAAGGATCTAGGTAGTTTAGGAATATTAAATGGGCGTGTTAATGATTATATTGTTATAAAAGTTTGTTCGGTCACTTTAGTTATTTGAAAAACATCATTAATACCTAATATTTTTTAATTTAGATATGTTTGTTCGTTGTTTTATAATGTTTCTATACATGCACTGTGTCATTGCAAACTAAAAAAGTTGAGCCATGTTCGTTAGAATTCGTCTGCACTGTATAGTGCTTCAAGTTATCTAGCAATATTGCGAAAGTTTCAATGTATATCTTCGGACAAACAGAAATGTCATGTATTTAGCTTAGCGGGATTAAGATTTGTTAAAACTAATGTTAACATACCATAACCGTACGATAGAAACGGATGGATCGGTTCATTTTGGACAATATAGAATTTCACAAAAGCCGCCGGTACAGTCGTAAATCGTTTGTCTCTCAATTTTGGTATACGTTTTGTTAAGTTTATTGATAGTATTGTATTCTGATTACTTTATCACTTGGCGTGCCAAGTACTAGGCGTAACGGTTAGTTTACTTGAATTGAGCGAAGCATGCAATTTCTAGACACTAAATGGCAAAACATCGTACAAGGAGATGTAAAAATTTCAAATTGACGGATATGTGAATAAAGAAAGATATTATCATTTTCACTAAGCAATCCTTAAAACAGTTATTCTCTTTTCGCTAGCTTCTCCATTCCCTGAAATTTTGCCAACTTATATTAACCGGGTAGTCCTGGTTCGGACACCTAATTTTACCATGGGAATGAACTGTGTGGGCCATTCGATTGAACGGGGGTTTGGTGTTGCTACTCGTAATTTGGTGTTTCTGAAAAAACGCTAAAATTAATAAAATGACTTCGATAAGCTGCAAAAAGTCTCTATTAACATTACAAGCAAGCTTTCAACAAATTTTATTCAGTTTTTAAATCCTATCAAAGTTATTTTGATAAAAAATTTTGTCAAGTTTTTATGCTAACTGGGCGGGTGTCTTTACTGGGCGAGGGATGGAAGGAACAAAAATTTGCCAGAGGCACGAACCTATGGCACCCGGTTACGGCAGGCGTAGAAAGCGTCAGCGCCCTATAATTTGGAAATGTCAGTTGCTCTAGCAGAAAAATTAGTAAACCATAATATTTACTCATATTTTTATCTCATAGGCGAAACCGAAGTATCAGATTTGATGGGAGATAGCGAAACAAACACAGAAGAAGCGTTAGAAGATCGTCGACAAGCAGCGGAACAAGCAATACCATCAGCTTCCAAGACTGGGAAAGGTTTGGACCTTTTTGCTATATGTTTGATTTTACATTTTTCCACTCTTTAAAGATTGCTTTTGAATTTCACATCATTTATATCATTTTGAGGTTACGATCGGTTGGAAATTAGTTATTTATTTGTAAGTGCCCTTTATAGAACTGAGCGAGTAAATTTTCCAATTGCATTTCGAAATGTATGTAAAAATATTTAATACTACAGATACGTGTAAAATTTTATAAAGATATAATAAATTAATATTAGTCTGGGGTTATAACAACATTGTTCAAGAACTATAATTGATCTTATTTTCTTCTCTGTTTCATGGTGTTTGACTCAGCATTTGACATTTGGAAATTTTGCATTTCCTTAGAGCGGCGTATACCTTTTTGCTTTGGTCAGTCAGTTCAGGTATTTCCACTATTTTGTACCAGTCCGAAGTATGCTTCATTAGGAAATCGGTAGCTTGCATTCGTGTGCTTTGATCGAGTTTGGAACCGGGGTTTTGCTACAATTAGTGGGTTTTCAGCGTTTTAAGGGCTCCCTGTTTTTGTAATCCACGAAATGTAAAGTATAGTCCCTGCCAGAAAGGTCCACTGTTCATTCGAGTCGCTTTCTCTGTGCTCGTCCAACTACAATATTATATTTTGCTGAAACTGAATTTTGCTGAATTTTGGAAGGCTTTGTGGACATGCTGTACTTTTGTTCGATGTGTGAATCTTAATTTGAAATAATTGTTTACTTTTTGGGACAGGCTTTTTTGTAGGCGGCGATTGCGCATAATTTGCGCATTTTTTAAAACAGCTGCTTATTTTAATTGTACAAGTCAGATGTTTCTCAAGAGATCTTTATACTATGCATATTCATAACACCTGAAGACCGACCCATTTGCATCACTAGGGTCGATACTGTGTTTGTGGGTATATTTACCTTAGCTCGTAATGTGCCAGCAGTAGTGCACAAACATTGTGAGTGAATTGGAAAACGACAACCCTTGTCCAGAGTTTTAAACTATAAGTAATGTGTCTGAGTGCAGTGAGAAGTTACTGTGTAAATTTTTAGAAAAATAATATATTTTAAATAATCACCATTGGGATTACCCTAGATAATACCAAACAGTAAAGCAGCAAAAAGGTTTGACCTCTACTTCCTGAACTCGAAGATGGAAATATCCAAATGTTGTTTTTAGTTGTAGGCAAGGGTAACCGTCTTTAAAACCCACTTTTAAACCAAAATCACATCTAACTTTTCTGTTTATAGCATAGTAACTGCTAAAGTGACGTTATAAAAATTTTCACAGTATTATCGGGGAACTGTGCTATCGCAACTGCAGACCTTACAAATATACAAACAATAGCCCCTTTATCGACAGAATAGGGGAGCAAAATCTACGAAATTTGTCAAAATCGCGCAGGTATCGGTATTATAGCTTTAGGATATCGTATGATGTTTGTTTTAAATATTGACTATGGGTGTAGCTATAAACTGCATATTTTACCACTGATATTTTCTAACGTCGTCCACACAACGGCATAGACTACCAAAAGAGATATTTTCGACCAAGATTTATGTATATTTGGCTGTATTTATGGTTTCGAAATTGTTGGCTCTCTTAGTTCGTGTTTTACCAAGCTATCAGTGAATAACCGGAACCGAAATTTGCCGGAACCGGAACCGTCCATTTAAACCGGATCCGGAACCGGAACTTGGTCTTCGAAATTTATATAGTAAAACAGATGAAGGAAGAAATGAAGTTATAGTGGATTTAAAATGCATTACAAATAACTTTTACATTAAACTTAATGTTTTGCGATGGTATTATTGCCTTTCTGAAACTTTAAAGAGATTGAGGAAGCTAATAATGTTTATTTATCGATCAAATATGTCGATTTTTGGACACCCAGAGCAAAAAATGCCTTCCACTATACACCATTGCGTATACTGCGCCAAATCGAATATGCTTACAAAGCTTGGAGGGTAGAATACACACTTTCGCTCTGTCTCCAGTCGCCTTTCTTTACTACACATACGTTTGTTACATGTTCTTCTGTAGGAAACTTGAAATTATTGGTTTATATGATTCTAAAAGAAAATAATGGATAGAAGGTAATTTTCTGATCAGGTACACTGTTTAGGCTAGCGTTGGACAAACAGTGCCCGTAAGTTAGATGATAATGATGATAACTTTCTAATCAGAATGCTATAAATGAGACACACTGTGATGCCGCTCGCACAGTTTCAATAAATACAGTTCTTTGCCAAGAAAACAGTTTCTAGCTGCGTTGCAGATAACGTTAGTTTACTTCAATTTAGACTGATTTACCAAGTTTACAAGCGCATTGGCGGGTTCTTGAAGCAATTAATGTTAGCCAAGCATACCCTAAGTACTTCTGCGTTAGCCATACTCTGTTACCGAGTTGGACCGGTTTAATTGAAAGGTACCCCACAGACTTCTGGATGTGTAAAATAGCTGCTACAAGCATCGACGTGGCTTTGATTTGTTAACAAACTCCTGCAGGTTATTATGAAAAATTCCTACTGAAATTATCTGCCCTACTTACGTTTCAAACGGCAAATTGCTTAGTTAATCGTTTCTTTTATATTGTATTGGAGCTTGATCATTGTCTAATATATATTACATATGTTTGGATCACAGATGAAGCAAAAACGTGGAAAATTTCAAACAAACTTTTTAAACCGGAATTCCGGTTCCGGTATGGTTTTTGCCCTTTGCCGGAACCGCAACCGGAACACGATTCTCGCCGGAGCCGGAATTCCGGTTACTCCCTGCAAGCTATGTAAAGATGTAAAGCTAAGTCCTACCATCCCCAGTTCCGATTTTGTAACAAGCAGATACTGTTGAGTTCATACCAGTATTTATATATATATATATCTACGAAATAGGGGTGTATTGTATATTCCTGCCAAAAACGCCCAAATGTTACTACTATCGTCTGTAATTTTGGAAAACATACCCTGTTGCTTAAACTTCAGCTATGATTTAGTTTTGATATCTATTAATTGGGTTTATTGCTTATTAGTTTCGATTGATCATGTTATGACCAATGTTATCAAATCAAGGCAGAGCGACAAATTTAATCGCAATATTAGTCATGGTTTGATCTGGCTAGTAAATATTAATTAAAAGCAACGGCGCTTCACACAACGGTGTCAACGCAGTATCGAGTTATAATAGCTTGTTATTTGTATGCTTTCACGGTATGCGATGTACTTATAGGCGCATCTAACGAAGAAAACTTGCAGCAAACAGGTAACGACACGGTTGCCGAAGAACAAGCAGCTTCTAATAACAGCTCATGCTTCAACGAAGAAGGAGAACAGAGTGGTCAACAAGATGCCGAAGACATTGCTTCAAATAAACGGCCTTTACAGCCTGATTTCACTGGAGATGTGTGCCAACATTTAACTGAGACTGCAGATATGGATAAAGATAAGATTGAAGAGGATGTGAAACGTAAAAAGCGACGAAAAATGGTAATTACTTTTTCACTTCATGGTTCGGCCCTGAAAATGACCTGAGATTGGTTTTTCGTTAAATGTTCTATTAATTTAACGGCAACCAATATGATCTTATTGAGATAGTATGCGCGCTATTCAATCACTAGACGGTGCGCTATAACCGTTTCGCTAATGTTGCGCAGCTTATAAATTATTGTTAGAGAACTCACAAATCGTTTCAGTTTAAATAATAGGAAAGGATCTGTGGGCATCTGATTATTTATGACATTTACAAAACTCCATAACTGAAAATGGTCAAAGTAATTTATGATGATCAATTAAGTCAAGTTTAAGAAGGCATGTTAGTATTTCTAACACCTTCAACTAACTGGCTTCTCCACTCGCTGAAAATTTTTGCCGGCGAGCATAAACCGGGAGCTCCTGCTTCAGAACTGGGGGCGCCGAATCTTGCCAGGGGGCGTGAACTGAGGATGGAGGGGTTGCTGGCTTGAACTGTGTGCAAAATGGGAGGTCATACTTTAAAAATTTAATATGTTCAAGCGAAAAACGCTACATATTGTTAATAAATACCCAAAAAGTAGAAAATTAATAGAAATTAATTAAAATAGCACCAGGTAGAAAACCGGCGCCTCCCGGTTGGAGTCGCGTGGCAAAATTTTTACCTCCCTCGGCAAAAAGCCCTCAGGCAAAATTTTTGGTTTCCACGGGTAAAAGCCACCCCCCAGATAACATAAAAATATTTATAAAATTTTTTACAGTAATTCCTTTTTGAAGTTGAAAATTTAACTAATTTTAGCAAAAAAATTGGATGAAATTTAACTTCAATAAAAAAGTTTTTGTATCGTTTCTGAGCCTATTATTAACAAATTTAGCTTTCCCCTGAAAAATATCAAATTTTGACCTGCAGCTCAAGCCAGAGGGTCCCTAGTTCAAGCCCCTAGCAAAATTCCGTGCACCCCCCCCCCCCACTTCCGAACCAGGGGCCTTAGTTACGCAACACGCAGCTGGCAAAATTCGGCGATCATCCCAGTTCCGCACCGGGAGGCCCGGGTTCATGCCGCCTGGCAAAATTTTCAGCGAATGCCGAAGCCAATTTATTCCTTGTGAGAATGGCAAAGACATGTTTTAAAGTCTTTTTGTTAAATCTGACCTTACGGACAATACCTCTCGACACAGGCTTCGCATCTACATATGGAGACCACCGTACAGAATCCGCTGGTTGGAGATTTACGACTTTGCTGAACAAAACCCTTAGTGGGCCCGAATGTGGTTCGTTGACTCTGCCAGAATTATATCGATTTTTCAAGTTTCGACATATTCTGTGTTATTACCTTACAGCGAGTGCCTATTATGCGATGGTTTTGTTATTTAGGGTCCAAATTGACTATAGTATTGTATCTTTGTATGGTTTTTCAAGCATTTTGCGGTCGGTCTATGTATGTAGTTTGTCTTTGTTTGGTTATGTATTGTGTACAGGACATCAAGAACCCAGCACTAATTGATTGTTCAGCGGTATTTAATGTGTTTAAGGCCGATGAACCTGATTTCCAGATGTAATTAGGGTGCTATATTCTTATTGTGGTATATACATCAAACACAAAGCTTATCACAGATGATTACACATAATGACAGTTATTATAGGCGAAACCACGCTCGCATCGTTTCGTCTTCGCTTGCGAGATACATGCTAATAACTATTTCTAAATACAATTTTACAGATTGTGTACTTGTGACGAATTCATGAAAACTTTTGACTGGGTAATGGGAATAATCAGTAGATTGCAATATTTTCAGCGAGATCTTGACGAAAAGCGCGGTAGCACAGCATCACTGGCTGTTCCTGAGGACATAAAGAGATTGGATCCTGAACCGACCAAGTCACAGCTTGAAAATATTAATACAGATCAACAAAAAGATTTCAACACACAAATGCCTGACACAAGCGCTTCATATTCGAACGATTTAGGTATAAAGCGCAGCGTCCTAACTATAGCTGTATTATGTTTTTAATGTTTTGTGTAAGGCAAATAAATGAGATCCCTAAATTGAAAACACTATATGTGATACGTACATTTTGTATGAATACGCGTTTCAGCAAAGACTTCAAAATAAATTACAGAAATATAAATATTTAATATAAATCATTATTATTTTTATTCTGCGAAACATAAAAAATAATCAATTTCTGGTTTTAATGTGTATAGTAGTTTAATAGGGATTTTATCCTGCAAATAAAATGACGGTCCAAATAATTCATTCAGTCGCAGTACAGTCATGGTCAGATGCAATAATGCGAAATAATCTGTGGAAAATTTTATTTGAAACGAAATTTCTACCGCAATTTAGAATGGATTTCAGTGTCAGGGCATTTAAATAAATTTCTAATTTTCAATATATCGATGGATTTCTATTCAACCAAAGTTTGGTCAATTTGGATAGGCTGCGGATAAAAGAATTTCGATCAATTGCCATTTCGATTTTGCTTTTCTCTAGCTGTCATTGTAGTAGATGAAGCGTAACATATAGGGTTTTCTTTTGTTCAATTATAAAAATAATCGTATACAATTTGACATGTTTTGTCTGGGCTCTCCATTCGCTGAAAACTTTGCCAGGGCGCATGAACCGGGGGGCGCCCGATTTTGCCAGGGGGCATTTTGCCAAAAGAAAACCGGTTAAAAATCGTGTCAGAATCACTGCCAAAACGCTTTTGATGGAGAGAAAAATCGATTGTGAAGCAAATTTTGACAAAATTCGGAATAATAGTACAAATTTTGATCAAACTTTTTGTACTTTGGACCGATTGGAAACAAAAAATTTTCCAAGAGTCGGTGAACCGGTGGGAGCCCAAAATTTTGCCAAGGGGCATGAATCGGGGGGCACCTGTTCTGAACCAGGGGGAACCCGAAAATGCCAGGGGCCCCCACCCCCCTCGAATTTGGAGAGCCCAGTTTATGTAATAATGGCATAACCATACATGGGCGAGCTCCGAAGTCCGAGGGGGATAGCGGGTGCAATGGGGGAGGTGTCTTCGCCAGGGCGGGATCAGACTGTCGTCGAAGAAGGCGATAAATTTTTGAAATTTTTTGGTACTCCAATTTTTCAGAATTTTTGGCACTCATTTTACCAATTTTTCCCCAACTTTTACCAATTTTGATTTTTTACTCATTTTGCCTAAACTTTCCGGGCGCCTTGGTCGCTCGTGGGAAGGTGGGAGCCTCACGGGGATTAGGCTACCTCCCATGGAGGCATCGGTGAAGCCCCGAGCGGGAGGTCCGAGCCTCAGGGGATAATGCTCTGTCTCCTATCAGCATGTATGGGCGTAACAATCTCACATGTTTTATTTTTGTGTATAAAATGCTTAATTATGTATAATAGTTTTTAGACTAAGTAATAGCAATTACATACTGTAATCCCATTTCACATAACATGGCATGAAAATGTATTGTACTACTATGGCAAAATACTTATGAAACTACAGTACGTGCTAGACATGACCGCCGTATTTCGAGCTAGCGCGTTCGAACGAGCCGCTAGCGAGTAGCTCGCTCGATATTTCAAGGCTATTATGTTAACAAATTTCTTTCGAGCAAGACCACAACCATTTTTAGCGAGTACTGTTATAACAAATTACTTCTGAAACAAGGATGTATAGAATTATTAATCAGTAACATAGTTTGTCGCATTTTACGTCATTTTGCATTTTGCACATTTTACCCTCTGCTATGCACCCACCCTGAGCCTAAACTCTCTATTCCTCCCCTTGAGCCAAAGGACCAGGGGCAGGAATGGACACAATTATTTCAAAGGTATACCGTTTGCTTAGGAACCCAGATTTTGCTTCAGATGTCGGCAATCAAAGTCAGTACCGATTAAAGTGGAGTAGTGCATCGTTCGACGAAGCTAAACAAAGCCTTTGTAAAGAAAATTATAACCAAATAGAAGATGATAGTGCTGAAAGTATACACGAAGAACAGTATGAAAACATGGTAATCAGTATTATGGCGTTAGTAGCTTTTCTATAGTATATGAGTGTCTCATGTTTGTTGCACCTATGAGGATTGGTTTACTGCATTTGGCTTATATTTACTCAATATGTCTAATCCAAGATCCAAGTGCTACAGAAATGTACATAAGCACAAGTACTACACAAGTCCGATTTTCGAATTAACATCAGTAATTTCGACCACGTAATGTAAATGGCAAACACAAACTTTACTTATTTAAAGCAAATTAATCAAAATTTTAGACAAACATGATTATTACAAACATAATTAAATAGAGTTGGAAAATAACTTACTATGTACATACTATCAAGCCAAAGTAAAATAAAAAATTTTGAATTATGGCTGACATCTGAAAGTATGCCCTCTCGTTATATTTCTTGTTATCATCAAAATGATAAATCTCATGTTTATTTATGTTTTGCGTTTTCAGATGCTAGCCTGAGAAGCTTTTTCACCGCTGTATGCGTTTTTTGTACTAATAACAGGACATAAACGAGTCAGCTCAACCACTGCTAAACAATCGTTCGACAAGCAGCAGCCACAAGGCTCACTCAACAGCTGTCGATGATCAATCGATCGATACTACTGGAGAACCGGTGGGGTGTTGTGACGACGAAGTTGGCGACGAACTGCTACGACGTCAAGAATCATCAACAATTCACACAGTCATGGACTTCTATGACCGGGTAAAACTATACATCATTCGTTTTTATAAATAATTATAGATTCGATATGTCGCTTCGGAAAGTTACGTCTCTTGTGCAATAATTTGAAGTGATTCAATTAAGCAGCTGCTTGTTTCATTATTAGTAATAGTAATTTTGTTTAAGACGTTGCACTTGACTTAACCTAACCGTAGCGTCATATTCCTCTTTAAGGATAAATGACAGGAATGTGTGTTAGTTGTCAATTATTTATTTGTGAATGGATTTCACAATGAAAGAAAACCAAAAATATAATCAGATTTGCTCACTTTTTGAGCGAGTTCATGTATAATCCTTAAAACTGAAATAAAAGTGACAAAATTATGATTTAGTATAAAAATACTTGGGTTTTCTGCTTGCTGTTTTCTATCCTATTTGTAAAGCTAAAAAGTTTAAGTATTACTCATAAGATTCTTTTTTAAAATGCTTTTCTCTAAATTATTTGTGACTTAAATTCGAGATTATTTTGAACTAAATGTTTAAGGTCATTGCTTTTTAAGTGATTTTAACATGTTTTGGTAGAAAAAAGTTTTTATCCTTGGTTGCGTTGAAACAGTGGAATCTCACAGGGTAGCCAAACTGCTTTAAAAGTAGCCGAGGGAAAGAAACTGGCATCCCCAACATCTACTGGTATTACCTGGGGGACTGGAGTTCGGCTTCGCCCAGAATAGATAAAGATATATTATACTGTAAAAACTACATTTAAGAGCAATATAGCTGGCCTATCTACAGGACCAAAATAGTACCTGGGCGCTTTGAGCTGGTGCCCTCAGCTCCAACTTAAGGGGAATAATTTCCGCCAAATTAACAGGCAGTTTCATAATAATTGTATTTTATCGTGTTTTCCATGCTTTTACAACCATGTACTTATTTTATTGTATATTTACCAGAAATGTGTATTCGGCGCTTCGTTTTACTCAGGAATTTATCACAAATAATTGAAATAAAAGCAGCAGTATTAAATTCTATTTTAACATATTTATGTCTGAATATATCCTGTTTAGTTTTGATTTATTTTTGTTTGCGTCGTGTTTTGAATGATCACCGAATAACTTTCGATGCATAACATTATTTTGTACTTAAGAATCTACGAAATACTACAGACAACCCCCATCCAAGTAAAATATTGACATTTCAAAATCTGCATGTGCAGCAGATTATTTTGACAGGGTTTTCTTTTTCGCCTAATTTTTGATGTGCTGCTCCTAAGACTTTTTAACTGCAGGCGTAATTTACGCCTAAAGTGGCGAGACGATTCTACGCCACAGCAATTTATTAGAATTTAATACTGTTGTAAAGTTGCGAATTTGCGCAAAATTTCCTTAAAAAAATTTTAATACTGTCGCCAAATATAATGTTCATCATGCATTTGACGTGAAATGACGTTTGTTCATAAATATCTTTGCTTTACCAGTTATAAAATTATGCGTTCGTAAGGTGATTTTATAGTATATTAAACATTACGCGTAGATTGTAAATCGTTACGCTTAAATTTTTTGTCAAACGTTTAACATACGCCTAGTGCTCAGCAAAAAACCCTGGCTGTGAGCAAGGTACTATGTCGAACGTAAAGGTCATGCTAGTTATTAATATAAATGTCTGTTTTGTTCGCATCGCTGTTTAAAAGCCGGCCACTAATATAAAAAGCATAAAATACTTTTTGGTAACGCCGCGAACTAGCTTACTAAAATGTTGTTTATAGCGTTAACAGAGTGAGTAAGCGGTTGTCTACAAAACTTCAATAGTAATAAAAAACCCAATATTGCATTTTCAGATGAACGATTTTAGTAATCTTTATTTTAATCAGGCAGTTTAGCGTCTTTTTGCGATAGCGAAATGACTGGCATCAAAACTGAGCTTAATCGTTATTTATGAATCATTACAGGCAACGAATTTGCGACTCGCCAGGGAACGAAATACAGAGAACAAAGTTGCCAATGCTTTATATGACAATCATGGTACGGAGCAAAGTCGAGAGGCGTGGAATCGCGCAGTTCGGAAAACTCGCCTTCTCTCTTCCGAACTCATGGAGAATTTGCGTTTACTCTTAGAACCTACCCGGGCTAGCAAGTTGCAGTGAGTTTCGCAAATGATTTGAAACTGGTTAAGATACATAATTAATCTACAGCGTTTTATTATATTACATGTGCCATTACGTTCAGGTAATGTGACACTGTCTAAAGTGTGTGAATAATATGGAACATAATTATTTTTTAATCTGCAATAACTTTTCTGTTGTCCGATGCTGTCCAATAATTGTTATTGCTTTGTGTTTACTTAAAATTTCGCAAGCAAAACATTGAAACTATTCTTGCTGGAACAGCCAACTAATGCAAGTAGTAAACTCGATTTTTGCTAAAATGTAATCACTGGACGTCATGCTGGACCGGGTTGCGCCCTGATTATGCAGCATGGCAAAATTTGGCGTCGCTGACTTCGGATTTAGCTTGCTAAAGTTTCGGCGAATAGAGACGCGACTGCAGGTGCTGAACTGTCAATAGCGTGAACTTGAATAAATAATTTTACAATCTTCCAGAGGTGACTACAAAACTGGAAAACGTCTCAATATTCGCAAGCTTATTCCTTATATTGCAAGTCAGTTTCGCAAAAATCGAATTTGGCTTCGACGATCGAAGCAGGCTAAGCGCGAATATCAAATACTAATTGCGATTGATAATTCGTCGAGTATGAGCGACAATAAGTCCAAAGACGTAAGTTTGTTTTTGCCAATAATTTATTGTAACAAAATTAATAACATAGTGAAATATTTCGACGTTTCACTGCTAAGACAACAACCATGTTTCAATTAACTCTTTACTTCTTGATTTAATATGCATTTCGAATACTGATGAAAATTTTAGGTCTTCGTGATGCATCGAACACGGAACGCTCGAGCGAAGTATTACGCTGACCCGTCCACAGTGGAGGGGTGGTTGCGACCCACACCTGCCACCCCTTTCCCCCTTTCCAGATCACCCAAGTCCCCTCCTCCACTCGGCTGAAATCTCTTTGTTTATCTAAATTCAAAAATTTTTAATGTTTAAAAATTTATATTCTGTATTCATAATGTTTTAAACATTAATCGCCACTATTTCTAATACTAAAGCGTCATTTTATAGCCTGAAAATACTTGTACGAAAGTAAAAGCATACGAAAATATGAAAATATTTAGCTTTTTTAAGCAAAATTTATCCTCCCGCACTTTGAAATTTTGCCGAAAATCGCAGTATGGCTCACGGAACTTCCCCTTTCGGAAAGCTATGGACAGGCCAGTTACGGAGCTATAATTGCTCGGATCCTTAATACCGCTCGCAAAGCGAGCGAAGAACAACTACAGGCTTACAGTCGGTCAGTACACGGTGAATTTAGTTAGTACGATTTGAAATGTTATAGGTCATAACCAAACAACACTGCAGACCTTGAATGGCTAAAATAACGAAACGTGACGCTTCGGTTTTGAAAGTTTCTCGAATTTAATTATTGAATATACATATTTCGATTAATACGTAACACAAAATAAATGTGCTAATAAAATCTTATGTCTAACATTTTACAACTAATATGATGACATAAACGGTATACTGCTACT
Source organism: Trileptium ribeirensis (assembly GCA_030248225.1). Lineage (NCBI taxonomy): Eukaryota > Metazoa > Nematoda > Enoplea > Enoplida > Thoracostomopsidae > Trileptium > Trileptium ribeirensis. The sequence continues at coordinate 159,314 of JASANE010009149.1, read as the reverse complement.
TTATAACTTTTATAAGCCTCAATGAGCATGTACGCTATTGAGCAAATTATGTTTCCGAGCATGCAAGACGGACATTATTAGCTTTGAGTTAACTTGGTTCGGCTCCTTGTCCGAATATCGCTATTCGAACAACCCGATCAAGACACGGGAACTTACAGTAATAAATTCAGCAATGGGGTCGCATATAAAGATAACGAAAGATGTTATCATAACGTGTCATAACGACATTATGCAACAAACTAACGAACCTGGTGTTCCAATCGATTTACTAACAATATACGACTGCGACCGCGTCTTTCACCGCTTTTCCAACATTTTTTAATGTTGAACATTACTGACGGTAAGGGGTCCAGCACTATATTATTAATATAATACCATAGTACATCTGTATGTACGTTCGTGTTTTGTATTGTTAACCATATCCACAATATTATCGAGGAAATCATCTAACAGTGATGTATCATCCATCTAAAACAGTAATGTATCTATTGTGTGTGTCCGTATAATACGAAAAATCGTTCTCATATTTAGTACTGAAATAAAAGCCTGTATGGTATCACCAACCTAACGCATCATTCGCAATATATGCAATATACCTCAAAGGCCACATCAAATTTATATGTTTTCAAGGTTACTGAGTACAATGAAAGCAATTATATTTGCCTTGTTCAGCCACGAACATTATGCACTGTAGCGGCCTGAAATAAGTGAAAAATAATCGATCGGTATTAATTACGTTCGATTTCGGTCGTTTTCTATTTTAGCTCAATTAAATAAATTTAAAAATTGTAAAATTTCGATTACTTTCGATTAAACAAAATTTGGATTGATTGTGATTAAACGAAATTGCGATCGATTGTGATTTCGATCGTTTTCAAATGCACTTATTTTTAGCCGCGGCAGCAAATAAATCAAATTATTCGCGAATAGCAACTGAACAGGTGGTAATTTTACGCTAACTGTTCGCGCTCTGATGATGTGAAAATAAATACCCGGAAGCCTAATTTTTCTTGAAGGTTATCATTGATAAATTTGAAAGCTCTCTGTCATGCTCATTGCATGATCCGGCCCATGTCAACTTTAGGGGTCGGACGTTATAACGTTAGGAAAAAGAACAGCTTAGAGCGGGAGTTCGGGGGCGGCAGCACCCCAACTTAGGCTCAGGCTTAGTGTATGTCTCATATAAGGACCTTAGCTTAGGCTAAGACTTATGCTTAGTATATCAAGAACGGCATGGCATGCATTATACTTCGGCCCCTAAAGTTGGCATGGGCTGATGATCCAATAACGAACTCCATACTTTCATATATGCTCAAAGTGGCCGTAAATTTTCACTTAATGTATTGCTGGTGTATTATTCACCTACCGTTTTGCTTGTGTATCACTGTATTTAAATCGAATTCTAAATGCTCAATTTATAACAGCGGAATAGTCATTGAATACATAATAGCTATATTTCTTCAGTTTTAGAACGCCACGATAATTACTAGTGTATGCGTGACATACGTATAGGATATACGCAGAATGTACATTATGTATGTATACAAACACCTTATGGAATGACTTCAGTATGTGTCAGGAATAGTAGTCTTTTTCCCAGTTAGCAGCGATCTTAACCGGCGTGTAATGGCGACATTACGTTTATAGCGTAGAAACCGGGCATAACACTTGACACCGTTAAGCCTAGTCAAATCCCATTGCATTATTCTTAATATTTATAGTGATGGTATGGAAAAACTATGTACGTTTATACTTTGTATTTTGTTAATCGTAAAGTATGTAATTATTTTAGCTTGCGTTCCAATCAATGGCTCTTATTGGAACTTCGCTCCGTCAACTCGAAGTCGGGCATATTGGAGTGTGTAGTTTCGGCCGATGTGTTAGTTTGCTCCACGGCTTCGGCGATGATTTCACTGACAGCGCAGCGGCGCGAGCTTTGTCTCGTATTACATTTGACCATAATAAAACGGACTTTACACAGGTTCTTGTATTGTTCGGCACTGAAACAGTGCTAGTATTAGGTTATGTGCAGATGGTGCAGTTGTTTTTGTTATCGTAGTCTTAAGATAATATATACGGAACTCACTGTGCCACACGGTGCAACTTGCTTTGCTTCATGTGTTCGCGGAGTTGTAATGTTTGTTTAATCGCATTATGCAAATTAATGCTATAAATTTTGTAATAAGTTGTATTCATTTTCTGTATGAAACTACGTTATTTCAGTCTGAGCTGCATTAGGTACTAATTCGTTTTAGCTAACGAATATTATATTTTTATTTTTATTATCAAAAATGACAATAGCATCTGGTAAAAGATATCCCACGTCATGGTGTCTCAATTTCAAGTTAAAACGCGATCGAATGTCGTTTTGTATATTTCAGGCATCATTAGGCTGAAAATTATTTGTGGTCATTACTTTATATGCGTGTTGCTAGAGATATATGAAGGGCACTGATATTTGATCTCAGTGTAGTAATATGCCTTATATCTTAGTTTGAGTTTGGCAAATGTTTATGCAATTGCGCAAATGTCGGCTGAGTAAACTCGTATCTGACCGAATCTGAATCCATCGACAATTTTTGACCTCCGGAACTATTATGCTAGCTTTCAAAGTCAAATATGTATACACCTGCCAAATTATCTCTTCGCTTAGCATTCCATGGGATTTTAAAAACGCAGATATTTATAAAATCATTATTCACAAAGAACATAAAATGTGCTGTCAACAACGGTCATACTTCTATTTTCTTTAGAGAATTTTATCAACTAAGGTACGAAGTCGCACTTAAATTTACGTGCCTCCACCACCATTTTTTCCTATAAATATGTGTATTTCCTATAAATATCGCCACGCAATACTTTCTCGTAAGTAAACGTTAACCCAAAGCTATTAAGTACTGCTGTGCGATTTGAAATAAGCCATTCTGCATTCATGAACCCTTTTAGAAAATTATCAAATTGTTTACGAACGAAAATATACCACAAATGAACAATGAGGCCGATGTGTTTGCTGGTTACATTTAGTTCACAATTTTTGGTAACAGCGGCTTAAATCAAAATAACATGACTACAAACTGAAATAAAAGCAAATAGTTTATGTGCTATTATCGAATGGTCCGCAAATTTATAGAGATTCTAAAAATAGAATTTACTATTAATTTAAATAGTTTCGCAATCTCGAGCAAGCCACGCGGTCGAAATGCCACGGTCAATTTTATCGAGTACTCTAGTCTCGAGTGGCTCTCTTGTGATTTTAAAACTAATAAAATTAATAACAAACTCTACTTTAGACTAAATTTCTTTGGAGGGAGCCGTAAGCGATTGGGTGGCTAGAGATTTCAAATGTATTAAAATTAATAACAAATTATGTGTTTAGAAGAAATTTCTTTTCAATGAGGGTCTTGAGCGAGCAGCAATCATTGACGAGTTCTGTAAATATTATATACCATTTTTTCGTTACATTGGTTTTGATTTCAAGCTTTGATTTGCCAACCAAAATGTCGGTATGGACCTCTTGAATATTGTTGTGCGTGATACCTAATGATTTCTTGGCATATACCGCAATTAGTATTATACAATAACTATGTAACTAAGTAATTGTATTTCAGATTATAAATTTCGCGACGGATTATTTTTCTGAAGAAGGCTTATCCACAGCAACAAGTAGCATATCGCAGTTGTTATTAATTTTATCGGACGGCCGTGGCATTTTTAATGAAGGCGCTGGCATTCGAAAAGCGTTACAGGATGCTATGCGTAGCAACATTTTCATTGTCTTCATAGTGCTGGATAACCTCGACAATAAGGTAATTCACAAACAGAAACAATAATGAAGGCGTTTCCATTCGAAAACCGTTACAGGATGCTATGCGTAGCAAAATTATCAACGCGGAGTCCGGCCCCGCCAGCGGTCCGGGAAACGAGTAGCCCCCACCGCCGTGCCAGCAAGCTTATCTTCGTAGTGCTGCATAACCTCAAGAATACGGTAAATTCACAAATATAAACAATGATATTTCGCTTAAACTACGGTCAAGCCACTATGTATAAGTTAAAATTATTGACACTGATTGTGTCGATTTATGTTGTAACCTTAAACGTCCGTCTATAAACCGTTTCATCCTCTTTCGCTGAATAAAGCTTAAATATGAAATTTAGTTCATTACATAAAGTTTTATAGTAATAACAGCATGCATATGCATTGTCAAAGCATATGCCTGCATCAGCATAATTATACGTATGTGAAAAGGTGGCTCTGATACCATGGTGGTTTTTTGTCAATCACGAACTGAATCTTGCAAAAATTAGTGTTGACATTTCTGCAATTTGTATTTGGATTTTTGTGAACGCGGACATGGACTCTCTGATGCACGAATAGAATTTCCTTACGCGCACATTTCTCATTTCGCACGTTTGTTCGCATTCATAAACTGACATGCGGAATCAGATAGCTATATTCGCCGTATGCTTATTTTTAGCAGTATACGATAAAAAGCGATTGGTAATTAATTGTTTTTTACTTATAATATGGGTTCAGCAAAATGCGATGCGGAATAGCAAAACAGTCCCTAAGCGTTGCTGTATTGTAAATCGTGTACTCATACAAACTGGAAAATCATGATCTGTGTGCCTTCATCGCTTTTGCGATCGTTAGGTAAGTTCCAAAAAACAACCCAGGTTCACGCAATAAATTGGACTCACGCATTAGTCGTTGAGCGCGTAACATTTTAGTTGTTAACCGCTGTCGAATCGGAGCAGATCCGTTGGAACTAGTAATTGTGGCACCTTCAAAAATTTCTGTCTACCGTCCAGTGGCGGTTAGAGGCTCGAGCCCCTTTCAGACCTTACTAAACCATGAAAACCTTGAAAAAATACAAAATATGTTAGAACGAATTGCTGGCAAAGGATGGGTCGAAGTCCCACCAACCCCACCCCGCTAGAATTATCTGGATCTGGCAGTGTATGTAACTGTTGACGATGTTTGGTACCTACATAATTGAAAGAAGTGTTTTGTACGTTTGTGTGCTGGTGTTTGCTCGCTTTGCGTAATCTTTAAAAGCATCAGGGCAATGAGGCCCGGGTTCGTATCGGAGCTGTAAAAAAATTAGTGTCTGTTTTGATAAGGGCAAAATATTATTGAGGCATGGAACTCGGTATTTGAGGACCGCACTCCAAATTGGAGGAGCCAATGTTAATCAATACTATCGATAATATTCCTTGCCTTGGACTATAGTTATTACCCAACGCAAAAAGCCTTGGTCCATAAACTGAAATGAAAAGTATTGAGAGATTGGTCGTGATCTCGACGGTTCTTTAATGTTTTCCAATACTGAACATCAAATTTTCGTACAACAAAGTTTACGTAAAGTAAAGTTTACTATGGGAACATTCCCCAAGAACGCCTGCCCACTCTTCGGAAAAACAGAAAAAATTATTCGCTAATTTAAGCAAGGACGTGGCGAGCTTTTCAAAACTGAAGGGGTTAGGTTTTTATCCATCCATCATTTTTCACGTCCTTAAGTGAAAATGAGGGGGCAGGCACCCTGGGTTTAACCTGGGCACAAATAAACGCAATGCAACCATTTTTTACGTATTTTCAGTTATAATATCTCAAAGACTTGCGTTATTAAACATAAGATTTCCCAAGTTCCTAGTTTTCTCAACAATATTTTTGCGTTTCGCGAATTTTTAATTCATCAATACAACATCCTAGCGCATTTTAGGACTCAATTCTCGATTTGAAGTGTCCAGTATTTTCTCCCACTGGTGAGGTAAGCTTGTACAATTTCATATGCATTTTAATAACAAATTAATGTATTTTATTATTGTTTCCTTATATTCAAACATATTGATCACTGGGTATACCTTATTGAAAGTAAAAATAGTGAAATGTTTATAGAGAAGATTAATTCTTTATAAACGTTTCTTCAAATTTATAATAAACAATGATTATACTGAAATTTGAAAATCTGCATTGCCAAGCTTGCCCGTGTTCATATACAAAATGTAGCGCTCGCGGCAATAGTAGCAAATTTAATTGTAGAAGACATTGGCGCGGAAACCGCTGAAAATGAAATTGTGGTTCCGCTGGAATTTATAGAAAATAAGCAACGACGAAGCCTAAAATTTACGATTAAAATCATAATTCTCACTACACTACCGTCCGAGCAGAATGTATAGGCTCACAGTATAAATATAAAGTTGTCGTTTTTCATGTAATGATCCGTATTATTTTAAATTTCAAAGCGCATAGATTTTATCGCAAAATCGCTCTGGTGTTATAGTTGGCCTAATTAAGGTTTGAGCTTTTATGATTACCGCTACACATGGTATTATTTTACAGCTTATCGAAATGAAGAATTATTTGGACAACTTTTGTTTTCCGTTTTATATAATACTCCGAGATATCAATAATTTGCCGGCTGTTGTTGGTGAAGCTCTGCGACAATGGTTCCAGCTAATTTCATCGGGAAGCTAATAACATTATCGAACAGTTGAAAACTTTGTAATACTATGATTATTACTAAGTATGTTTGGTTAGTTTGAATTAAAAGCCAAATGAATTTGGTGACGACCTTGGTCGATTTTAGCGTGATTTTGAGAACATACAAAAAATGGTATTATACTTTTAGCTTCAGTACCAGCGAATATAGTCGAAAACTTATCAAATGCAGAAAATGTTAGAAAAATAATATGAATGTGTTTCAATAAAGTTATAATAGGTAAATTTGGTTCTTCAAGGCAAAAAGTAGGCAATTTTTTATTACTTTGTGCGTGGTCTACTAAACTTTTTTCGTTTAGAACTTATTCCTTCACAGTGTTCGGAGAACAAACCAAAGTAAATGTAGTATTCTTTGGATTATGGAAAAAAGGTATAATTTTTCCGTGACCAGAATTAGGAGGTTGAAGTCGAAGGGATGTGAGAAACAGCCGCTGAAAACTTTATCTATTGTGGGATCCAAACCCACGACCGCTGCTTTTGGCTCTCCAAGCAGACACTCTATCGTCTGAGCTACTCTTACCTTACTTCACAGCAATGATAAAGCTGTTATATTCGACATCCTCGTCTTCCACAAAGCCTACCACTGGCCTTTTATTTTTTTAGACTAGGGACTTATCTCATGGCCAAGACAGTGAATTCTGAGTGTATTAGTTAGGAAAATACATTTCGTTATAGTCGAAGATCTAAAACAAAACTAAAATAGTAGAGCATCACATATAGCGAAATATAGCATTGTTCTCTGTACAAAATACTAAATGAGCTTCATCTTAGCCCAATCGCTGCAGTGGTTGAGGAGATATGGCCAATTTGGTGTTTTCGGGGTCTCAAGGGCTCATTTACAATCCATCTTAACCCAACCCTGCAGCGTAGGTGACCTCGGCAACAACAACATCTTCACAGTTTTATATAGCTAAAGGTTTTGAACAAAATGAGCTTAAAAAGAGGCCTGATCACACCGGTGGTTGTCGAGATATGAAACATAAGGTGTTTTGGTTGGATCCCTAGGGACCCTACCTGGGCCCTTTTCAACCCGTTTTTGAGGGGGAAGGAGTTGGAATCGGTTTTGTGTCTAATTAAAGGACACAAACAGATTTCAAGCTTTGGAATGAGGTATAGCACGACCTGATCTGCCTGTGAGAAATAATTGAGTTATGCATGTCACACGAAAAAACCACAAACAGGCGCTGTCAAATTGCACACTCCTGGCTAAAAGAATTCTTCGCTTCGCTCGTCTCACTCACACACTCAGAATTCAATAACCATATATTTTCTATAATCGGATTAGCCATAAGCAGCAGTTAAGTTGATAGCCGTTAGTTTAGCCCATTGAGTGAGGAGAGCAGATATTTTGGTTCACCAAGGCGGCAGTTGAATCCGACTTCCCCAGTACCTACGACATTTCTTTATGTACTTCAGTACCTTCATGTTTGGTTACTCTGGTTTGCATAGTATCCAGGAGTGCCTGCTGGTATATGAATGGCTTACCAGTTACTTGCATGCATACATTCTTTGAAAACATACACTCTGGCGTTACGTTTCTGTTTTTATAATTGAAACGTTTTCCAGTATATATAAAATAAATTTTGTTATATTGTACGTCTGAATTTTGCTAAATTTAAGAAGCTATGTATATATACAACTTATGTAAGAAGATCAGCAAAGATCTATTAATATGTTGTCGGATCTGAAACAAGCTGCGCAGTATTAGCAAAAATTAGCAAACCTGCAACATTCTGTTTTACAAAATACGGTTCATAGAGTTTAGAGTTTTATTCATAATAGCGTTGCATTGACTATGTTTAAAATAGACAACTGCTAATTACCGCATTTGAATTCCATTAGAAATAATATATGTAATTCGAAACATGTGTTGACGGGTAATTGTGACAGAGGTAAGTCTGGAAAAATCATTTCACCTAAGCCAAACAAGTGAAGGATGTACTGTACTAGGACCTGTTCTGGCCCTAAGGGATCCCTCAACATCAAATGTTTTTTGCTGTGATGCCCGGACAACCGCGGCTAATCACGACTCCGCGGTGAACCGGTAGTTGACCTAAGGGAACTGCTTAGCTTAGCAGGTTGCCGGCTCGTTTACAGGGTGTTCGGCCTGGCCCCTATTTCGGCCCACGTATCTAGTGGCATGAAGGCCCCCTGAGGGAGGGTCAACCCCGTAGGCATGCTCACAGGTAATAAGGCTGACCCGCTTTCCCCTCCTTAACTTAATGTTATCCAGAATCCTAGGCTTACTTGCCCTACTGTCCCACGCTTGAAGACTAATTGATTCTCCGAACGAGCCTACTTAGCATCGCTGTGAGCGTAGACTTAACATTAGGGCACTGGGGAGCTGCCCCCAAGACCCTGTTATTTATTTCCGTGGCTTCTTTAGAGCAAAAATTTGGACTTTGAAGATTATAGGACCTAGATTCAGTCTGTTCCGGAACAGGACGATTTGCTTATTATCTCGGGATGCTGCGTAATCTTATCATATAGTTATCAAACGCCTAAACTTCCTTGTACTTCACCAGGTTCTAGATCCAGGTCGACCTATTTAACCTTGACGGATAGTTTATCGCCTGACGAACAAGTACAACTACTTCAGCTATTTACTGAACAACAACGTTAACGCGATTAGGCAAGGAAGTTTTTATATTATTCGCGATAGATGCTGCGGAGCGTACCGCGCAGGGTACTTAGGAGTACAACAGATTTTGTGATATGACATTGCTTCCGAGAAAACAGTGACAACATGAAACGTGACTGTTACCTGGTTTCATTTCGCCCACACAGGCCAAGAATAAACGCAACGAGACCGGCTTCCCTTACTGACACAGCATGCGATGGATAGCTGGGCGTGGATCGACCAGGGTTGTCAAAATGCCGCGTCTCCTGAACACAGGAAGACGTTCCCTGCCTTCCTTGTTATTCGACGTAAAAGCGTGACCCCGACGAGAGTTTCCACTGCGGGAACACGGCTAGAGAAGTTATGTCTCAAAATGGTTTGATTCGAAATTGGCACTTTGTTGGGGATGTGGGAACTTCTTACGGAATTTTACACGGGAGCGGTTTGATCTTAACGGCATGGACCAAACGAAAATTCCGTGACGACTTGGTTGCTGAGTGTCCATGTCCGACTAGACCTCTCTCCTTCTTGACTTGCTTCACTGGCAATATGTACAAATTTTATCCTTATCCAGGCCCACTGTCATTTGCTTCATTGATTACTTTGCTCTTTATTCAAAGCTTTTAGCACTGGAAAGAAATCCGGTACGGGTGTTGTGTGTTTTCCGGGATTGAGAAACAGCTAGATCTTATCGTCTCGTGCTAATGACTACGTCCTGCCTTCACTCCTGTTCAGGTTCAATTTATTCCAGGTTGTTCAAATTGAATTTTTATTACTACCGGAGACAGCCGCGCGACACCGCTGCTTAAAGAAATTCCTAAACTGCCATCGACCGAAACCTCGCTGGGAATTCGTTCATTTGTCCAGGAGATCTTGGGGAATGTTGAGAAGGGTGGAAGGCTGTCAGTGCCCCCAGTGCGTGCTGGGCCACGGAGGCCTGCTTTCCGTCAAGAGTTCACGGGGTTCCCGGTTACCGTTGCTGCAAGACTTGGAGAAACCCGTTGTTCATGAATATTGCGCTAAACCACTTATGCCCGACGAGATTTCCCGAAAGCCCCTCTGTAGCGTGAAGCCGCAACGGTGGTCGCGACTGCCTCCGGTTTCGTCCTACTCTCTTGGTACTCTCTCTTCCTGACGAATAAGTAAAGTTTTTTCTTGAGTTAAATTTTTCCGCAAAACTTAATACCTTAAATTTCGTAAAAGAAAAACACCAACACCCATCGGACCTACGAGAAAATGCAAAAAAATCCGTCCGATGAACGGGGAACCAGTCCAGCATGGGTGGAATCGCTATATTGAGAAATTTCGCTAATTTTTGTCGGGGCACGGCATTTACGAGCGCGCGGAGCATCCTTCCGACGCTCCAACGCCTGCAAAGGCGGCCCTTGCGTGTTCAAAAGAAACTGAAAGGCCAGGTGAGGCTCTCCACCGTGTTGGAACGGCGAGACACCTCCCCGGACAAACGAAAACAGAAAACGTGGTAAACTATAAGAGACCAAAAACATCTAAACGGCGACAACCGCCAAACCTGTCAGAAGCTGGTCTCGAGTGGTCCCGATGCCAAAGCAGCAGTCTTCTTTTATACTCCTATTTAGCACCCCTTTTTTCCAGCTAGCCCGTCATACCACAGAACTACGGAGCTAATGTATATTTTGAAATTTCCAAAATTTTAGGCTAAACAGATTTTAAGCAAGACGTAAATAAATGGGCTACAACGTAGCTGATAAAGTTTCAAATAAAGCCGAAACTTGCATAGAACCAAATATCAAAGAAATTAATGACACCCAACGTGCCAATACCAACACACTGCCGATGTGTCCTATAACTAACATATTAACGAATGCGCATATCTGTGCCTGCTTGCTGTGTGCCGCCAAAGGCTAGTAAACAACGGCTAACCCTCGCGCTGGTCGGCGCGAGGATTTTCAAAAAGGAAATATGTACTACGACCAGTTCTGGCCCTAAGGGATCCCAGCTGCACCACCATTTTTTCGGTGTGGTGCCCGGACAACCCCGGCTTCCACGACTCCCCGGTGAACTGCATGTTGACCTAAGGTAATCGCTTAGCTTAGCAGGCCGCCGGCGGGGAGAGGCAACCCTTAAGCCTGCTCACAGGTAATAAGGCTGACTCGCCTTTCCCTCAATTCCCTTTAAATCCTAAATGGAGATGAGATTCCTTGTCCTAGTCTGGCACACGGGAGCCTAGATCCGACAATAAATTTGGTTGGTTCAACAAAAAGTTTCCTGCCGAACTGGTAGCTCGAGGGAACACCTGGAGACTGATCCCCAGGGTCCCTATCTAGTGTGACTAAATTTAACTAAAGCCAGGCACTAACCAAACAAGCCTACCTATAAATTTGGGAACTAAGCAAAATGTTGGGTTTGCCGCTCGCCGCTGCGGTGACGCCTTGAGGGCTTACTAAGTTTCCTGGCCGATTTATATGAGCTTTACGTGACTTAATCACTATCAAAGTCACATGAGACAAACGTAGGCCTTAAGCGACTGTTTCGACCAATTCTTTCTAATGTTAATTTGATTACTAAGCTAGCAAAATTATCGCTAGTCATGAACTCAACACCCTAACACTTTATTGAGTTAAATGCACATTATTACACTCGAATAACAACATAATCTATGTACAACAAAAATTGCGGGTACCTCGCAGGGCACCCCGTTATGTGCTCAACTGGTGATGTGAATCCTGATCCTATGAGGGAATCGTGTAAAAATCAATTCAGCTTGTGCTTGCATTTTATACCCCGGGGACCGCCTTACCCACCTGTCAGTACACAGGTGTGAACTTTCCCTGCCGACCTTTTGTCTAATTCGGCTGTAAAACGCTCTGGACTATCATTGTTTGACACTCTCTTGTCGTTAGCCCCTCGTTACTCTGCGTTTCATCCATGTGATGAGCGTTACACTGAGTCCGGATGTCAGCTGTTGGTTACTCGCAATGGAAGTTTGTGATCAGAAACCTGCTGGCGACAGGGTCAGATTGAAAACGCGGGTCTTTGTCAAAAGGGGAAGGCGCTGCCGCGTCTCACGGACATTATTTGTCTTTTAAAATGATTTGACATGAAATAAACCAGGTTTTGAATTTAGGATCTGACATGCAACAAAAAGCGAGAACTGGAACCCACCGTGTCTACACGGGTGCGGGTCCGCGCCTATAAATTTTCTTTCACGGAAAAGTTTGGAGAGAATTACTTCGTGTCCTCAGAGCCGTCGCTCGACTAACTGGTGCGATCACGTTCGACTCAGCTATACGTTGCAACTGACTCCGTCTCACTTCCTAGTTTGGTAATTCACTCCTCCGTGTGCCTTTGATCCAAGTGGAGGTCCACAGTCACTTGCAAGCACAGGTACACAAAAAACGCAAAGAAAAAAGACTGCGTGATTCAAGTTCTAAAAACTTCGGATACTCCTTTTTGGTTAGGACAACAGTTCACCAACACCGTGAAAAGTGGGGGAAGATAACGCATGAAAGGTCTTGATACGTCTCTCCCTAGGGAGTAGCCGCATCAACCCAACGATAGTTATTCAATTGTTAAAAATGCGCGACGGAGTGCTCTATCGTTTCTTCACGGCATGAGACCCGTCCGTTTTGAGGCTAGTAGATTAAAATTTTGACAGACAAAACCAGGCTCATTGCAGAATCTCGAATTTCAAAACTAGCGTCAGGGGTTCCGTTCTTCACTTCTTTAAAACGCTCTTTGCGTGCAAATGACTACGTCCGTCCGGGGGTTAGAAGACTCCTTATTCCCCAACAAGTGGGTCTTTAGGTCGTGTGACCTGGAGTTGTTCCTGTTGACTTTCCTATAACCTGGACTCAACTAAAGCTGCTAATTCGAAAACGGGCGCGGATGGAGCTTGAGTCAAAAGAAGCTGCATTGTCCTTTGCAGGCCGTTTGAAAAATTGGAAATGTTTTATGGTGCCAATTTGCGGCGGGGTCCTAAACTGTTTGATGCAAATTAGTGAAGTATTCTACCGTGTCTAAACGGCCTGGAAGACTGGTTTTGAAACGACTTAACAGTGAACTATTTAAATGAAACGCTCAGGGACCAAATGCTCGAAATTTGATGGGGGAGCCTAGCGCGGATCCTTACTTATACCCAACTATCACCTGCCGTAGCGGCTGCCTTCTGGTCAACACGCTACTAATTTCTTGCTTTAACCGCCTTACCCCTCCCGTGTCCCTATGTCCTTCCCCCTTCCCCGCGTGTACTTCTTATTCTCTTAACCCCGCTCCTATTCACATCACTAAAATTTTCGCCCCCCGGGTCTAAAACTAAATGTGGCGACCCGACGAGCGGGGAACCAGTCGAGATTTTAAATTTTGCGTGCCATCTAGCGTGCAATTTTCCTGATTTAGTAGGAGTTGCATTTACAGGTGCGCGGAGCATCCGTCGGACGCGCCAACACCCGCAAGGGCACTCGCGCTCGTGAAATTTGGAAAGCAGTGAAAACGCGCCAGGAGGGCCTCTGCCCTGTGCTACACAGCGAGAGCCTCCTGGGCAAAACCACAAACGAAAAGACGAAAACGCAAAAACAAAATAATTAAACAAAATGCCCGGGCGACAACGGCCACGAGCAACGAAAAGCTGCCGACTCTGCGGCCTTTCTACTCGACTGGTCCCAATGCTGCATTGGGTCTTTCCTTTGTATACTGGTCACTACCCCCCTTTCTTTGCTCTCCGACATCGTGTTACTCTTAAATTTTAAAAATCATCGCCAGATACACATATAAACATTAACTGAGCTTATATGCACAAGCAAGGATCGGCAACTTTAAAATGATAAATAGCAACAACACTGGCGACAGCCCTTTGTGGGCACTCGTAGTCTAGAGCGGTCAACAAGAGAAAGCGACACAACTTGGCCGAACAGTGCCAATAATCAGCGTAAACAACGAAACCTCGCGCTGGTAGGCGCGAGGTTCTCTGTGAGCTAGAATATATCAGCGCCTAAGGCGCTTAAATTTTATTAGGAGTTTTTTGCTTATTTAGATTTTTCAGATTAACTAGGAATCGTAGGCGGCCGGGGGCAGGATCAGATTCACGCCCTGGCTGGTCGCCTACTGGTAAAAGTGGAAATTTAAGTGTAGGACCAATAGATGGCCTGCTAGAGGCCGTTTTGTATGCAAGATGCGATAAAATTTTGCGTCCCAAATGGGTTATTAGGGTCCTGTGCGGACCAGTAAAGTTAGGTGGTCCCGGTTTCCGATAAAATGGCTAACGTAAGACTCCGTAGAGGTGTGGGGACCGAAAAATTGGGGAGTTTTAGTTATTTCGATTGAGATTTAAGTCTTTGAAAATTGGGTGTTTAAACGCCTATTTAGGGGTCCCTAAATATTTACTGGTGGGGAATAAGTTAACCCGATCGCAAAATTTTGAGACCTTGGGAGGGCCTATTGATGATGTGATGAGCCTACCTTACCCTAAGGGTCAGAAACTATTAAAATTTTGCATTTAAATTCACCCCATAAAATGACGTTTGGGCTAAATTGTGTTACTTTTCTGTCTCATGGATTTAATATCCCGCTTCACTCCGTGATTTATTTATTCCACAACTGCATGCCAGAACAGGTCCTCGAAACCCGAATTGTAATAAAACTCCCCCGTTCGAATTCTAGATAAAGATTTCGCGTAACGTCCCGACATGCAGTAGAAAATACCGTACATAATATAACCAATGTTGCCAACAGCATTTTTATTATAGTGTCGTGGTGGATGCGCACCGGGATCGACATTAGGGCACCTAATCGACGATACTGAGAGTGAAGCATGTCTCCGGCCCATCCGAATGCGCAGCCACTTTTCACAATACATTATTGATACTATAACACCATCAAATTTATTTGGGGCCGACCGGATACCTGCAGTTTAGTTCCTTATTGTGTTATACCCCATAGGAAAATGATTATGCCCGCGCATGCCAGGCAGGTGGGAGCGTGATGATACAACAATCGAGAAATAACTTTTATATTATAACAACAATGAATGTACACAATATAATACCGGAATCGCGATCCACCGGTATCCGATCGCCCATCGCGTCCATTTTTTCCCTTTTTTGACCCTACTTTGAATATTTTATCCGTCTTAGATATCCTGTTGAAATCCCTATTATTTCGGGCTGTTACAATATATACGGGTGCTCATGGGGCTCCGAACTTCTCATAATTTGGGGATGTTTTTTAAGATTGCAAATGAACGGATAGGATTAGGCGGCCGGGGAGGGGATCATATCCATGCCCTGACTGGTCGCCTACTGATGGAAACAGAAAATTTAACCTAGGTACAATGGGAGGCCTGCTAGAGGCCGTTTTATGTGGCAAAAATGATAAAATTTTGTGTCGGATGTCAGTTGTCCGGATCCTGGGTGTACCAGTGGACGTGGGCGGCCCCAGTTTTCGGTAAGATAGGTATTATAAGACCCTGTCAGGTTACGGGGCTCCAAAAATCGGAGGGTTTTGTTTATGTTCGTGGTGATTAGAGGCTTTAAAATTTGCATGTTTAAACGTTTGGTTGGGGATCCCTAAGTATTTAAGGGTGAGGGATGGTTTGATCCGGACTAACGATTTTGAAACCTTCGAGGCACCTGATGACGATTCGGTAACCCCAGGTTGCCCATTTTACGAGGAAACTTTGAAATTCACAAATTTGGATCACCCTATCAAAATGACTGTCTTTGCAGGCGTCCTTAATCCCTTCGAATACTACACATTACGAACACACACAAATTATGTCACTCCTGTGTGCCTGGACATGTGCCTTTTAAAATCAAAACGTTTCCAAAAGATCTTGATCCTACATTTCATAAGTTCAGCACCCTGCCGACCCATCCTGACACGCATTATGCAATCTGCATTGTAATAGGACCAGTCCTGGCCCTAAGGGATCCCAGCTGCACCACCTCATATTGCGTTGAGATGCCCGGACAACCCCGGCTTCCACGACTCCCCGGTCAACTGCTAGCTGACCTAAAAGAATCGCTTAGCTTAGCGAGCTGATAGCGGGTTTATCAGGGTGTTCGGCCTGGCATCTATACTGGCCCATGTATCTAGTAGTATGAAATTCCCCCTGAGGGAGGGTCAACCCCTAAGCCTTCTCACAGGTAATAAAGCTGACCTTGCCTATGGGTCCCAGCACTAAATCAGATGCTAGTTTTGCTGGTTGCTACTTAAATGGTACCTAACTAACTCGCACGGTTTTTGAGTGAGTTTATTTGGTTCCTCGAGTAAAGTGTTGTCGTCAAAACCTGGTACTTGAAAAATGGTAATCGGCCTTTGGTTTAGGACCTTTTGTGGACTAGCATTGGCTAAAACGTATCGCCTGAAGATGCACTTAACACTCTATCCCTTTATTAATTGAAGACAATTATATATATGCAATTGGCTACATAGAGGTCACGTTTATACATTGATATTATTGAGGGTACCTCGCAGGGTACTCACTATAATCACACAGGTAATGTGAATTCCTGTCAGTACTCTCCTGCTGAGTGGGATATGAAAATCGGCTCGCATTGCCCTGAGCTTTATTCCCCGTTGGTCATGCTATACCCATTTGGCAATATGTTAGGAATCATTTTCTCAACAGTCAGAGCCTGCTCTCACTAAACGCATGCTTGATTACCCATGTTAAATCTACGTATGAGCTCTCTTTTTACTCCACGCTTCTTTCAGACGAGGTTCACTTCACTGAGTCTGGAGTCACTTGCGAGCATTCTGCGATTGTTGTGAACGGGTTTCCTATTATGATCGAAAAACTTTCTGCGGCAGGAAGGGCGATGAAAGGAGTGACCTTATCAAAACGGGAAGTCAATGCCGCGTCTGCCTAATTCAAGGTGACGTTGCTTGCCTTCATATGATTCTTTGACCAATACTTTGATATGAAACTAAATTGTTCTATTGGGGACGCTGCCGCGTCTACACGGTGTTGAACTCCGCGTCTAATGATTTTGCTGAAACTTGGGGAAACGTTTTGTTGGTGGGAACTCCTCATGGCACTGGCTCGACTAAGGGGATCGGTCTCGAACAATTTTTCTTGAATTCGAACGTGATCAATAAGTCGCAGTTGACTCCAACTCACTCTACACCTTGTTTTACTGCCTTTCCGAGTATTACTTTTTCGCGCTGTGGCCCGCAGTCATTTGCAGTAAAAGCGTTTTGACTCGAGAGCCTAAAGCTACGGACCTTACGTTCTGAGACACAGTGAAAAGTTTCTATTTCGCTAAAGTTCTACTAAAGCGGGACGGCATAACGTACGAGGGGTTATGATACGTCACTCCAATCGGAGCGGCCGGACCCACCCAACGATAGTTGTTAATTGTCAAAAGTCGACGAAATACTTTACCGTGTCAACACGGTGTGTGAACTGTTTGAATTTCATGATTACCGGGCCTTACTTGATTGGAAAATCACTCAGGGCATCAACTCGAATTTTGGGCAGTTCGTCGGGAGTTCCTAGTTTATAGCTTTCTGTAATCTATCACTGTGTCCAGGTCTGCAAATGACCACGGCCGTTTTAATTTCCGTACTTCCTCCGGTCTTTCGCTGACATGCAGTTCACTCGGTTGACCTTGAGCCACTCGCGTCTGACCGACCCATGATGCACGTCGAACAAAAACTTGAAAGCATGTACTGTGATTTCAAATGCTAAAGTCAAGCACGGTTCAAAACAAAATAACGCGGTCCGAGGTCCCGTAGTCTAACATGCCCACTCGAACCGCGGATGTCCTATACTATTTAATTAAAATCTATGAAGTTCCCTACCCTGTCTACACAGAGTGGAAAACTTGTTTTACATCGAAAGGTTAGTTATATGGTAAATAGAACTCTCAGGGAATCGTGCTCTAGATTTACAGGTAGTCTAAAGGGCGATTCCTACTTATGCGTAAATAATGTCTGCACTAGCGGCCGCCTCCAGGTCAACACGTCGCTTTCAGCATCTTACCCCTCCCGTGTCCCTATGTCCTTCCCCCTTCCCCGTATGTATTCCTTACTCCCTACTCCTATTCACACTATGTACTAATAATAACTCTACACCCATCGTGTCTAGAAAATGGAAAGCTTGCGACCCGATGCGTGGGGGAACCAGTCGAGAACCGAAAATGCCTTACGATCGATTTTAACGCGCGAGTTTCTCAACTTTGCCGGGACTTCCACATACGGGTTCGCGGAGCATCCGTCCGACACTCCAGCACCCGCAAGGGCAGGCTTTGCTGGTTAACGGTTGAAAGCGAAAACCAACCCAGGAAGGATTCTGTGCTGCGTTTACGCAGCGAGAGGCATTCCTGGGAAATTCAAAAGCAAAGAAGGCGAAAACCAAGCAGAAAAACCATACAAATGCAAGTATAAAAGTGGAGACAACCACCAAAAAGAAAAATGGCGACTCTGCGGCCGCACCTCTTGACTGATCCCGACGCTGCGTCGGTCCTCTTCTTTTTATAGTCTGGTCACTACCCCCTTCCCCTCTTTGTTTTCTCTCTTAGCCCCTTCGTGGTCCCTAAAAGCGCAAAATTTAAAATTTTAAACTCAAAACACACGAATATATATACATAGACAATCAATAAGCCGTAACAACTGAACAATAATAATGCCGGCCTCAGTGGGCACTCGTCATTGTAATAGATTGCCTATAGCAAACAGCACAACTTGGCCGAGACATGCCAGCAATCTGTAAACCTCGCGCTGGTCGGTGCAATATTTTCCAAACAACAAAATATACAAGCACTCAGGGCGCTGTAACTTTACCGCACTTTGGAACTATTTTCGAAGATGGTGAGTTACCTGAAAACAGTAGGCGGCCGGGGGCGGGACCAGATTCACGTCCTGGCTGGTCGCCTACTGGTAAGATTAGAATTTTAAACTTGAGACCAATAGTTTGCCTGTTAGTGGCCGTTTTGCGCGATAAACATAAGAAATTTCGGTACCCCGAGAGGGTTATTAGGGCCCTGCGCAGGCCGGTGGGAGTTAAGTGGCCCCGGTTTTCGATGGGACAGTTAGTATTAGACCCATCAAGGTGTAGAGTGCTAAAATTGGGGAATTTTGGTCATGATTCGAGGCATTGAAAATTGGGTGCTTAAGCGCCTGGTTAGGTATCCATAAGTACTTATGAGTAGGGAATAAATTGACCCGAATACGTTATTTTGAAGTCTTAAAGGACCCTATTGATAACGTGATAAACCTACCTTACGTTAAGTGTCAGAAAAGTGTTAAAATTTTGCTTTTAAAACACTCCTGTGAAAATGACGTTTTAGATGAATTTTGTTAGTTTTCTTTCCCACCAATTTGATTTCTCACCTCACTCCATGATTCAATTATACCACAGCTGCATGCCAGGATAAGTCCTCGAGATCCGAATGGCAACAAATTCCCCGTTTGAATTTCGGTAAAGATTCCGCGTAATGTCCCAACCCATCCTGACATGGGGTGCAAAATACCTTTCATAATGTACCAATTATTATCGACAATATTATTATTATCATATCATTAAACTATAGATGCGCACCGGGATCGGCCTTAGGGCACTAGATCAATGAAACAGGAAAAAACATGAAAATTTCGTCTCTTGTCTCCGGCCCATCCGAGTGCGCAGCCTTTGCTCCACAACACACACTATTATAACAATACAGTTGTTTCCACTGAATTTTTTTACGGCCGACCGGATACTTGCAAGGTTCGGTCAACCAATTAGTTATTTCCGATGCGAAGATAATCATGCCCGCGCATGTCAGGCAGGTGTAGCGTGATTACCGTAATAATTACAAGTCATTATAACAGCGGTAATGTGTATTATTTATTAACATCAAATATACATTGCACACTGTTCGGATCATGCTCCACCAGTATCCGGTCGCCCAATGAGTTGCAAATCTGCCGCTTTTATCCCCAATTTGACTGTCATTTAAAAATCTCCAAAAAGTCGGGCTGTTACACATTACAGAATATACGGTATTTTGGTCATTACCAGGCGTACGCACCGGGATCAACCGGGGGACTCTGAGATCACTCGATCGGCCGAGGGATTGAAAAAGTCTTATTCACCGCCCCGGCTCATTCGAGTGTACACCTACACGACACAATTACCATTACGATCATCATTATTATTATCGACACAATGAACGATCTGGACCCGGTTCATTCTTTTGAGATCGATCGGATACCAGCAAATCGGGGTCACCATGATTCGATTGTGGTGCGAAAATCACCCCGCGCACCTCTGGCAGGCGGAGCGTGATTATACCGACACAATACAATGATAATATACTTATATTTTATAACAGTAATAAGTTACACACAAATTGATGTTCAGATCACGCTCCACCGGTATCCGATCGCCCTTTTACTTTAGATTTGCTACCTATTTGGTATCGTTTTGGAGGCCAATGTAACCTTTAGGAGCGGAAGTTAAATGCATTCCATGCCGTTCTCGATATACTAAAGCCTAAGTGTTAGTCTTAGCCTAAGCTAAGGTCCCTATATGAGCCATGTACTAAGCCTATGTCGGGGAGCTGCCGCCCCCCGAACCCCCGCTCTAAGCTGTTCTTTTTTCTAACGTTATAACGTCCGGCCCCTAAAGGTGACATGGGCCCAGAAAACTAGTATAAAAACTCGGGCTGTTACATATTAGCGTGCGTTAGTACGTTCAATTTTTTTGCTCAAATATTGAGGACGGTGATTTTTTAAAGCAAACTTGCGATGTTTCAAAATTTGACATAATTTGAGTTCAAACTTTTTCAGGAAATAAATCTCGTCGATGATTGTCTAGGAATATTCAAAAAGTTTAACAAAGTTCACACGTTGAAATTTACCAAAAATGCAAAAAATATGCTTTCAAATTTTCATTAAAATTTGAGCTCAAATTTTGAACAAACAGTTTGGACACGCCCGTAGTTACTTATGCAGCAAGAAAAAGGAAGCGTGTGCGGCTAATCTCTTCATAGTGACTATTACAAGATTACAAATTCGGCTGTTTACAGTTCATCACTATAAAAACAATACACCGATTATGCATTAATAGTAATGCTACACCATTTTAATCAAATATCAAAACCGCTGGACACTTTATTTCTCCGATGATCATTGATAAAATCACAAACTTTAAGAAAAAATAGCTTTTGATTTTAAGTCGGCCCCTAAAACTTGCATTATTTTGGATGTGTATATATGCTAAATTGCTGCATAATATACAGCAGCACGAAAACCTGTAGCCACAATCAAATCTATTGCATACATCCGTTCGTATCGAGAAAGAAATTTTCGAAAACTGGCTACAAGTGGACCAGTGGTAACCCAAGGAAGTCAAAAAACTGTCATGAATATGGCTGGCGGAAATGGAAATTTTCTGTCATCTCGTGGAATTGAGTTTAAATGGTACCAAAATTTCCGGTCTAATCAGAACGTAGTGAAACGTAGTGGAGATTGTGTGTTGCAGGGATGAAATCTTTTAAATTCCGTTTGTGTGTGATCCGCCATAACTCGGGAACGACTTAATCGATTTTCATGGTCATGAGCTCATTCGAACCATCATAGTCAATTTACCGTAGATCCCCGAGCGTTTTTGATTTGGGATCTGGTTCAGGGGTCAAAATATGGGTTTCCCCATTGGGACCCTTCACGGAAGCAATTATTTCATAGTAAAATGATAAATGCCGATGGCTCTTTTTTGTTTTTCGATCACAGTTCCAATTCTGGAGTTATGGGGTTTCAGGTACGGTGGTATGGCGCACCAGTGGTTTCTCGACTCAAAATTTGTTCCTACGTGTTGGGCGGCTGATAAATTTCATCTGGGTGTTTTTGGGCATGAGAAACTCATTACCCGTACTGGTTTTTGTCTGTGAACCATGGTTCTATGGGTACGGAAGTATGACGCCCCATGGTTCGAGGTTAGAGATCTAAATGAGGCTTTTTTACTCCATTTTAGTGCCCTTCACCGAAGCAAGGTTATTTTATCTTCACTATCGTATTTAATTTTTTTCTATGCTTGGTTTTATTTCATAGTAAAATGGCAAATGTCGATGTCTCTTTTTTGTTTTTCGATTAAAGCTTTAGTTGTAGAGTTATGGGGTTTTAGGTATGGCGCCCCAATGTTCCTCGACCCAAAATTCGAAAATTTGTTCTGACGTCCGACGGCATGACAAAATAATTGCTGGTGTTGATTTTGCTCTGCGATCCATGCTTCTATGAGAACGAGAGCATGGCGCCGCCATGGTTCATCGATCCAAAATTTTTAATTTTACTGTTACGTCCTGAAAAGCTATTAAGCTAACACTTCGGGGTTTTGGCGCATGGGAAACTTATTGCCAGTGTTAGTTTTGTGCGGTATTGTGTACTGGGACCAGTTCTAGCCCTAAGGGATCCCAGCTGCACCACAATTTTCCTGCTGTGGTGCCCGCACAACCCGGCTACCACGACTCCCCGGTGAACCACTGGTTGACCTAAAGGAACCGCTTAGGTTAGTAGGCAGCCGGCGGGTTCACCAGGGTGTTCGGCCTGGTCCCTATGTTGGCCCATGCTTCTAGTAGTATGGATGTCCTCCTGAGGGAGGGTCAACCCCTAAGCCTGCTCGCAGGTAATAGGGCTGACCCGCCTTTCCCTCGACCTACCGAAATTCGTAGCGTTCCAATGTTCCATTATTTTGACCCTACTGGGAAACCTATCATAGCGTGCTCCGGTTTACTTAACTCGTGTTAACTAGTAGAGGCGCGGAGGGACACTGGGGAGCTGCTCTCAGAGCCCTATATTTTGTTCGTTGTTGTGCTTGGTAGAATAAAGGTTAACCACAATTGTTTTTACCGTAAACTTTGAATGATCAGTTATTTCCTACCGTGGATTTTTACCGTTTATCCCACTGTTTATATAATGTTCCTGGTTCAGCTTCCAAACTATTCGTTTATCCAAGAAATACATATCGCTTACAAATACGGTAGAACATATCAACGTTTATTCGAGCTAAGAGCAAACAACTATATTCATAGTATAAAACAAAACGCTTATTCACTCGAGCAATGGGGGAGTGGGTACCTCGCAGGGTATCCCAAACAAAATAACCAAAAGCAATGTGATTTTCTGCAATGTACTAGGTTTACCTGTAAAATTCACCTGCGAAATTTATTGTCCCTATTTTCGTTTCCTTGGTTCAGACGTTCCCAAAACGAGCGTGTAGATTTTCACCCGCTATTTTCCTTTTATTATTTCCTCCGATGTTCCTGTACCCTATCCGGCAGCCGCCTACCTTTACTTTCGGTCCGTAATCACTTGCACAGCTCAGGTTCCTGCGTGACAATCATCACGCTCTTAGCAAGCAGCTTCACAAGAAAGAATTTTAAGCGGTGGACAATGTTGCGTTTACTGAGCTGGGGAATCTACCGAACCCACCGAAACTGATATGCGAGCTGGAGGGTGAGAGCAACAATCAAGGGATGGTAACGCATCGTTTCTTATGGTACAGCCGCGTGCACCGAACTGAGGTTACCTGACTTCAAAAGCCCCGACTGGGATCCTACCGTTGCTGCACAACTGAAGAACTCCTGTCCTAATAAAGCGAGCGGGATCCTATATAATACAAGCGATCGCAAAAAGGCATGAGCTCGAATTCTGTGAAGCCTCCTCTACAACCTATTTTGTCACTTGTTTAAAAATTTTGTACCGACTTTACTTGCAAATGATCATTTATCCTAGGGCTTTCGCCCGCCTGCGTAGAGTTCTCAGAGCCCTTGGTCTCTTTCACTTTATTACTCTATTCATCCTGAAGCCGCCCGCGCATCACCGATTTTGGGGAAAAAACCATTCGGCTCTACCTTGACTGAAACCACGATTAGAAGAGCCAAACGAGAACCGTACACCCACTATTGGCATCTCTCGAAAATATCTTGAAAAGACGGAGGGCTGTCGGTGATCCCATAGCGTGCCAAAACAGCCCGCCTGAAGCGCAGAAGCCCTCAGCTTTAATGTTAAGAGTTCGCGAAGCTCCCTAGCGATGAATTGAAAACCTGACCCAACACGAAATACAAGAACGATCGCAACAATGCCAAGCTCTGAACTCAACGGGGGCTGCTTAAGCGCGACGTTGATCCCAGTCGCCTGCAGGCTAAGTGCTCGGAATAATTATCAAAATGTTACTTGAATTCTGAATTCACTTTGGAGTGACAATTCAGTTGATTTGAAGATATTTTATTTAATCCAGCGCAGACCTTGCTCGCGTTCTTACTTCAGTTCGTCAGTCATAAAGTTCGACAGTTACGGCGCCTCATTCTAGTTAGTTTCAGAGTGCGACGATTATTTCGCTGCTCCAGCTATTAATTAATTATTGCGCGATAATTTGTTGGTTGAACGTTCTCTAGCTAAACTTCTGCGGTTGTCGCAAGTCGGTGTTATAGTATTGCTTGAACTTGTGGTGATATTACCAGCGGCTTAGGGTTAGTACTTTAGCTTATTTGTATTATGGCACAGAGAAATATCTGCTCATCGGTTACTCGCGCCGTCAGCACCTCAAGATCCTATTATTGGCCATTGTGTATAGCCACGCGGCTCGGTGACATTAAGGCGATACAAAGATTTCCTGTCAAGTAAAAATAGACACTGCGGCACGATGATGAGCTTCAAAGCTAAGTGATCGCCTTTGCGGCCCATGTCAACTTTAGGGGCCGAAGTATAATGCATGCCACGCCGTTTTCGATATACCAAGCCTAAGCTAACGTGCCTCTATGACCCATGTACTAAGCCTAAGTCGGGGGGGGGCTGCCGTCCCTCCCCGCTCTAAGCTGTTATTTTCTAACGTTATAACGTACGGCCCCTAAAGTTGACATGGGCCGCTTTGCGATATTTTTACTTTGTGTTTGGAGATTTTCACATGAGTGGTCAGTTTGGTGTATAGTGATATTGTGCTGTGGATTTTGTACGTATCTTGATCATCAACTATTGAGGTGTTTGATATGAGCCGCAGTATATATGCAATGATTACGTTGTCTGAAACCGTGCATACTTTTATAGCTGATAAATGATAGAATGAAATTGTTTGTCCGTAGCCGCAAATAGTATTTAGACTAAAGGCCAAGCTGAGAAAAGAGCTTGAGTAATTTCAGGCATTTTAATTTGAGCTGCACATCGAATTAAAAGAATCAGATCTCATTGCTATTCCTAAAACAGTGGGACATTACAGAAGGCCAGAGTTGAATATCCATGAAAACTAGCGTCCGATTGATTACACATATTTCGTTACATTTGTGTTGTGAAATTCTTAAATCTTATGTTGACATAATCATAATGTACAAATTGGTACACAATTGATGCAAGCTTTCCTCACCATAAAAAGTGCCCATATTTGTGTTTTTATACAAATTGCAGCAAAATGTCACACAATAATTGTAATGTTAAGTGTAGATTCAAGTATTTTTGTAATATATGCTTAAATAAATTCAGAGATTTTAAACTCTAGAAATAAGAACATTGGCACAAATATATCCGTCCAATTGTGTTTATCGGAATACCGAGTAATTCATGGCGTTGGCTATATAATTTCGTTGTCACTACGCTTTCTAAATAAAAAATTGTCATAAATAATGCTTATATAGGTATTTTCTGAACAGGCTTACCGAGCGGGTCGAATGACGCCAAAATTTTCACTGTACCTTCGAAATGGACCAATTTCGGGCTGGGGGATTTTAGGAAAGACCCAGGAAAAGTTTCCAATACTTGTATGATGTTTGTGTGCTGATTACGCCATGCCAATGAGGTTGTTAGAAGTTAAACTATTTCAAAAACTCCGAAACAAGATATTTGAAAACTCTTGCAGAAAAATCTATGGTGCTCTGTCAATTTCGTTGCGTTTAATACATGTGCCGTGTATATATTTGTTTAGATAAAAATTACTAAAAACGTAAATTAGTTGGCCACACGGCAGTGGAACCGGGTCGGGTAACACGGGCTCTGGACAGGTAATGCGCCAGTAAACTTAAAATGCGCCCAGTCATAATCCTATTTTGCAAAAAGCGATCGAGGACCGCTATCCGTTGTTATAAAACAAAATGCGGTTTTGCCATCGATTTTTCGCGAACGATATTTAGTCGGATTTCGATTTCATGTCGCAAAATTCAATTTTGTGGCCGAACTAAATACTCATCTGTTTCACTTCATAACCGAATGGTTCAATAACTTTTCGAAAAGGTGTCTTTGCACTAGCCAACGTTCTTGAAATACATCGACCTAGTCAGTTTGACGTTCCAAAACACATTTGCTCGTTCGTCAACATGTAAGCGGACATGTTCGCGAACCTCAACTATACCCTTGCACAAATTGGTTCGCGCACAATAACATTCGTCATCGCGAAAGCAAATAAATACAATTTTTAATAAAATCAGAAATTTTGTTGCAAAAACGGATTTGGTTATAAATTCAAAACTCTCAAATAATGTGTTCGCGAACAATAAAACACGCTCTTCTGTTCGCGAACAATCACGTTTAATATTCTAATTAAATCTCGCATAAGTGTTCGCGAACAACAAAACAGGGTCGTTTGTTCGCGAACAGTGAGTGTGTTGCATTATTCGAATTAAATTAGAATAAATGTTCATACCTCATTCATGTTCGCGAACAGCCATGGATACGCGCTGCGCAACTTAGTCTGCATGTTTGTTCGCTAACAAAATTTGAGGTCGGGTGCTATATATACTGTTCCCGAATGACAAGTCTCGAATTAAAATTCTCTAAATGTATGTTCAACAACAACCTAACAATTTCTATAAAATGTTCGGTAACATAATTCATACGCTTTGGAGCTCGTGGCAAAAATGTTTTTAAACAGTTTCAAGATGGATATGGGATCGCCAAAAAACGTTCGATTACCAATTTTTTTTTGGAAATGACAAAAGAGGATTATTGCTGGGCGCATACAAAGTTTAGTCTCGCATAACACGGTCGGCGCTAGACAGCTATGCCACGATAATAAACGTGTCCTAAGGTCATTTGAATACAGTCCCCTTTCATATTAAAATAACATAAGGCTTGGCCTCATGTACAATTGCTTGGGTACCCAGTGGTCCCATCGGTAAATTTCGAAAACATTTTTTCACTATATGATTTGAACAGTATTGACGGGCTGAGTCTAATCGTGAAAATCAGGTTATTTGGTTAACGACTTTTCGTTTTTAACTTTTGGGCACCAAGGAAGTCCATTTGGAAATTGTTTTAAATCTGGACAGAATGCGTATATCCACAACCAGCTCGTCAAGCTGAGTCGAGTATCTTCAAAATCGACCAATTTCGGCGCGAGGGACGGTAAAGGAAAGACCCACGAAATAATGTCATTAAGATTGGTTATTTCAATGCGGCCCATTTTTACGCCCGAATTCATTTGTGTATCGTGCAATGTTTGAATAAAATTTAGTACGCCACATGTTTAAGACCTTTAACTTCTGTTGTTGAACGACAAACTACGTTTGAACGCGTTGCATTGTCTAAATTACTTAGTGCGAATACTACAGGACTTAACGTATGTCGTTAGCTCGCTTGACGAGGTTTATCAACTCGACTCCCGAGAAGCTTCTGTTAACGCACAGATTGCTTAATACCAATATATACGATTTGAAAATGTGATGTAACAGTGTACACATTTAGCACTTTTATTAGATATCTATTAAAATGAACAACACAAATTTTTAATATACGGTACACCAATGAATACTTGCAAGAAATTTGTATCTGCCACTATCAAGGTACGTGTACAACCAAACCCCCGTACCAGGGAATAACCGGAACCAGCAACCGGAACTGTCCATTTAAACCGGATCCGGAACCTGGTCTTCGAAATTTATATATAGTAAAAGATATGAAGGAAGAAATTAAGGTATAGTCGACTTAAAATGCATTAAAAATAACTTTTACATTAAACTTAATGTATTGCCATGACATTATTACCGTTCTGAAACTTTAAAGAGACTGAGGAAACTAATAATGTTTATTTATCGATCAATATGTCGTTTTATTGGACACCCAGAACAAAAAATGCCTTCTACTATACACCCTTGCGTATACTGCGTCAAATTGAATGTGCTTGCAACGCATAGAGCGAAGAATAAACGCTTTCGCTCTGTCCCTATTCGCCTCCCTTTACTACACATACGTTTGTTAGATGTTCTGTAGGAAACTTGAAATTATTGGTTTATATGATTCAGGAAAAATTAATAGATAAAAAGTAATTTTCTGACCAGTGGTAAGAGACACTGTTTACGCTAGGGTTGGACAAACAGTGCCCGTCAGTTAGATGATAATGATGATAACTTTCTAATCATAATGTTATAAATGAGACAAACTGTTATACTGCTCGCACAGTTGCAATAAATCCAGTTCATTGCCAAGAAAGCAGTTTTTGGCTGCGTTGTAGGTAACATTACTTCACTTTAATTTCGCCTGATTTACAAAGTTTACAAGCGCACTGGCTGGCGCTTGGCGCAATTTATATTAGCCAAGCATACGCTAAGTACTTCTATGTAAGCTGTTACCCAGTTGGACTGGTTTAATTCGAACGTAATCCGGAGACTTCTGAATGTGTAAAATAGTTGCTACAAGCATCGACTTGGTTTTGATTTGTTAACAAACTGTTGCAGGTTATTATGAAAAATTCCTACTGAAATTATGTGTCCTACTTACGTTTCACACGGCAAATTGCTTAGTTAATCTTTTCTTTTGCTTGGTTCTATTGGAGCTTGATCATTGTATAATATATATTACATATTTTTGGATCAGAGATGAAGCAAAAATGTGGAAAATTTCAAACAAAATTTTTAAACCGGAATTCCGGTTCCGGTATGGTTTTTGCCCTTTGCCGGAACCGCAACCGGAACACGATTTTCGCCGGAATCGGAATTCCGGTTACTCCCTGCCCTGTACATATCAAAAAACTGATTTATTAGAACGGTTCCGCCTAATGTAAATACTGTTGGTAGAGAGGAAAAATACCTCTAGCAGCCACAAATAATTTAGAAGAAAATTGGTATACGCGTACATAAGCAAGGTCCGAAGTTTCAGGGGTGTATAGCGGGTCCCGGGGTTTCGGTCTCCAAAGGAAGAACAGCCGGACGGCGGGAAGAGGTCGTCAGGAAGGGAGGTGGTTCGCCAATTTCCACCAAATTTTGCCTATTGTAGCTCGAGGGTGGGGTGATGGGCGAGGCCTCGAATGGGAGGGGGGTCCAGCGCCTTATGCGTCACTCCCTTGTGAGTATGCTTACAGTTAAACTCCATTCTGCATTTGAGTTTCCCTGTTGAAAATAAAATATTTCCTAAGATAAATATATACAAAAATCACTTAACGTCCTGGTAGCGTAGCAAATAAATCTGGTGTAGCAACTAAACTCGGTTCAGATAAGAAACAGAATTGCAGCTTAAATATGCTTTTAAGGGTGTTTACGGAATTCCTAAATTCACTGTTTCCCTTTTTCTGTGAGCTAAATTCCCGGTATATAGTCATGAAAATCAGTTCAAATCTGTAACCAAAGTAGGACATCAACCTTCACAAAGTCCTAGCCTGATTTTCCCGGCCGTAGGCACGCCGGTTTCTATCTTTCGTAAATAAGGATAAATAAAGCCAGTAAAATTCATTTAAATTGCCAAAACATATTCAGCTAAGTTCGTATTGCAACGCAGCAAAACAAGATCCTCTCCTATAAGGTATATATATATATATTTTGTTGGTATACATAACCTTGAAGTAATCTCAGATTCATGGAGTTCGGGGTATCATTTGCTGCATGGAGTGTTGTCAAAATATGTAAAGCCACTATAATCATACTCTGTCTCAAATCGCAGCGATCCGGAAAAGCTACAGATCGCGGGCTAAATTTCCAGGAATGGACATGTTCGGTGGTGAAGCACTCAGCTAATAATTGAGGTATGATTGTCCCTGTTTTGAAAATGTAGCAATTTTATCAAAGCAGCGGCAGATAAAAGCATCGTACAGGTATCAATACACATCATCATAGAAAGGGCAACACGTTTAATGTCACACAAAGATGAAAAACTCTGAGCAATCATTACAACACAGATACATTTGATAGAAGCTATGCACAACTTGTTCCAAAAAGTGTTAAATGTAAGAGCTTTGCAATAATGTTGTTGCCCGTTATATTATGTGAAAATTGTTTTGGATAAGTAAACCAGCTCTTCAGAGACAAGACTCTTGTAAAATATAGCCCTTCTGAATGCCACATTATGCGCTATGACGCGCTAAATTAGCTCTTTCTAATAAAGTACGAGGAATTTATTGGCACTAGCGGTAACATTTTGTACTGGTAAATCTTTTAGCCGTAACGTAGTTTAATGATTTTCACATGTGGGGTCACAATCGTTGCGTAGTGTGGACCTGGTTTTGATTTGTTGGTAATGTTTTAAGGCGCGGTGGACAGCGGATTAGCAAATAAAAACTTCCAACATAAAACGCTACGCAGCGTTATGCGACTTATGGGACTCCGTTTAGAACGGTTATACGGGATACTTTCGACAAACTATGCAAGCTTACTTATAGTAACGTTTTAAAGAACACAATAAATTAGTCGCCTATTACGGACAGAGCTGTAATTGCGTTCGAGCGACAATAATGCGGCAAAAAACGAAGCCAAAGAATCATATCTGTAATGCCAGAGTTGTCGGATACGAGAGCTTGTAGAGTAATTATTGACAACACATCAATCGGTCAACGAATACGTATACAATTATACACTATTTTACGGGACATTACAAAATAATTTTTGGAGTTTTCATCAAAAATACGTCGCGTCCTAATCGCTTGATCGTTACAGCGTCCACACGAGGCAGAGGTCCACAAAAGGCTTATCAGATACAAAATTTGAACGTCTTCTACACCGGTATTCAGATGTTAAATAAACTCATAGCGCGAACCATGGCATCATACACAAATCTGTGTAACAAACCACAGAAACAGCTTCAAACTGCGCCAATGCACGGTACAACGTTCGCACAATCAATATCGGGTCAATAAACGATGTACGGATCACTCATCCACTGCATTTTACGTACCGCTCAGCCAAACCAAATATTATTCGGCGGTTAACGTCGACAGCAGTTATTTAACCCGTCAGAGCTAAACGATATACATTGAACTTGGATTCAATATTAAATCGGGTTGTCGTATGCGTCTTAGTTTCTTGGCAACGTCTATTTCTTTCGCAGACGTATGTAATAACAATGTGATGTATAAATATACATCCAAACCTACAACAGCGGCGTTTTCAATCCGACTGAAAATCACATTCATTGAACAGTCGCTACAACAACAAACAAATACGGAGTGCTGCGTTCGGTGACACTTTGGAAGAAATCCTGTGCATCGACCGATAATCGTCTTTCAGCAAAATCACACGGCGGAAATATGTGAATAACGTAGGCAAGCTAAAATACAGTTTTTGTATTATATAATTGAAAAATTATGACAATGTCCGTCATTTGTTCTTTAGGGTGACACGCAAAACTTAATTGTTGCTGGGCAGATTGATTTGAGCAACAGTTAATATTTGAAAGCTTGAAATCCCCACTTGTGCTTTTAGTTGAGCACAAAGCCCGATTCCGACATCTTCCCCATCAAAACGGGGTTGCATGGAGGATTTCAAGTTTCAAGATGTGAATGGGCGTGCGAAGTGGCCCAAAAATCACATTATTCATTGCACTTCGACAACCCATGTAGACCTTTTAGTCAAAAACAGATTATTTTGTAGGGCAAATAAGTCTCTATAACAGATTATATGATTTGCTGTGCGGCTTTTTTAGATATAGGAGGTGGTTCCAACGGGATTTAAACAGGCCTCATGAGGCCCAAAATACACAAAAACTGCAATATCTACGCAATCGCTTGCTCTATATGGGTGGTGTTAATCTCATTTTGGTAGCGCAACTTATCCTCTATGTACTTGTACGCTGTAACACCCTGAATGCGCAATAAGCGGACACATCTCCTGAAATGTCCAAGTAAAGTGCCCGATATTAGGCTCATATTATAAGTTGATGCCCAGTATATAGCTGTGTACATCTCCCTAAATCACCATATTCAACACTCGGAATTCACCACGTTGCAGATAAAACAAACTATAAGTTATAGTGTATATTCAACAATTGAGTTCTATAAGCCAAAGAAGTGACCAATGTTTTTTTTAATTTGGCAAAAAGAAAAGTCTGGAACTTTTAAGAGAAATTGGAAAATTTTAAGAGAAATTTTTAATATTTCCAAACTACGGCAATGGACAACACACATTCATCATCCAGTCTGTTGACGACTCGATCAATATACTTATAATACCACATTACCAGTAAATTCCTTAACACCCTTCACGTCAATTCTAATCCCAACCACGGTCTCCAAGACCGAGTTCTCTATGGGAAGAATGGAACGAACGACCCCTCGCTGGTTCGCCGTAGCACCTCCCCCTCTGAATTGTTTTTGACCATCGCAATTTTCCCATTTTTGCCAATTTTCTCCAGTGCTTGCTAAAATTTTGCTTACTTTCTGCTACTTTTTGGTAAAATTTTGTCCAATATTTTCTCAATTTTACCCTAAATTTTGCCGAATTATTATCAAGTTATCTATATTTTTGCTAAATTTTCATTACGTGCCAAAAGTCATTGGGTTGACCCCTAGCTAGGTTGGAGTGAGAGGTGATCCTGAGTCTCTAACCCCTGGTCTCAGAGGCGAAAAGAGCTGGGACTAATGTAATGACAGAAACTCTAATTCAAAAAAGAATGCTTCAAGGTCTCGTCTGAGTAAACTGGCGATAATGGCATACCGGTAACGGAGTACACGGTGCCAGTATGTTAATGAAAAAACAGACCACAACCTTCCAAAAGGTCAAAGGCTTGAAAAGCAGCTGATGTTCTTTACAACGTTGCTGCACAAAATTGCACAGCAACAGGTCAACTACAATACTGTGAACCTAAGTTACTCAAATCAAAATCCTTGCAGGACATAAAAGTAAACACAACATTGCATAATGTGCATTACAAACGTCAGTCATTGCAGCAAGCGATCATGTAGTGTTGTGTGATTGTTCTTACGGGGAACTGCTCATAACACTCTGAAACATGCACTTGGTAACCCATTTTCCTGACCGATAAAAAGAAATTCATCGCATCAGGACCTGAGATATTTATAAGTAGTAGGCAAAAGTCACTTTTGCTATATTGATGATACTTACAGGAGACCTTAACAGCGTTGGCATGACGGGCCAAATTCTGTGACTGTAGACAACATGACATAATGAAAGTTACATAAAAACAATATTACTTAGCCTTATGTACCTGTGGCTGTCCCGGGTGCATAACGTTGACAATACCAGCGGCTTGCTTCTGCCGTAAATAGTTTATAAATGCCGTTTCCAGCTGGTTTTGCTGAGAATAAATGTCACTTTGATCTCGACCGCATGGTAACGCTAACAGTATGCAATGTTCATCCGCTAACTGAAATATAATTAATATATTGAAGGTATTCTATTCGTAGCATTATAAGAAAGTATAAAATAAAGTTCCACACGCATGCCAATTTACTGTTTAACTACTAATTATTGTTGCATCGGAGTGGACGAGGTTTCTCTTTAGTAAATTTCATTATTATCTGGGTGTGACTGGCAATAACACAATAATGGAAAGCCATTGCGCCGCCACAAAGTCGGGCTACGGTGTCGTCAAGTCGAGATACTATTTTTCAACCAGATGCGGTTTCTAATCCGGAGATTATCTTCAGAAATTTTGAAAGTACCTTGTCTTGTAGATTAACCGGGTCTGCTGAGCTAAAAAACGAAGTAGGACAAAATTAAAAAAGGCACACTAAAATCACTGTCGGTTTGAAGGTTAACCGCATGGACCAAATAGTCTCAAATTAAAAATTACACCACGTTGTTGTGCCTTTACAAGTGCCCCGCTGTAGAACTGCTTAGGGTTCCGCACAAAAGTTGCTCAATATCAGTGATGCAATCAGAAGAAATTTTAGGTCTGGTACAGATAGACAAATCAAAAAATTTATGTTAAACAGACATTTTCATCCACCTGGCCCACTCTGGGTGGTTTTAAGGACAGCATGGACCAAATAGTCTCAAATTAAAAATTACACCACGTTGTTGTGCCTTTACAAGTCCCCCCCCCGCTGCAGAACTGCTTAGGGTTCCGCGCAAAAGTTGTGCAATATCAGTGATGCAATCTGAAGAAATTTTAGGTCTGGTACAGATAGACAAATCAAAAATTTATTTTAAACAGACATTTTTGTCCACCTGGCTCATTTTGATTTATTTTAAAGACAGCTAAGACTTACATCAAGTTTAGAAAGATGTTATCGTAACAAATATTAAGGCATTTAAATTGCAACTCCGAGTAGCAAATTTAATTTACTCGCAATAATAATTTCCGTTACTAAAAAGGAACTGCAATCTATAATATCTTACAAGTTTCGGTGGGCAAATCTCCTAACTTGGAAAAACGTTCCAAAAGATTTCAAATACGGCACTTGAACCAGAGAAACACATGTAATACCCAAGTATCAGATATTCCAGACAAATATGCACATACTGCAGCAAGATACCAAAATTTCAGGCACCAAAGAATTTATATTTAACACACCATTGTTGAATGATGGCGCACGAGAAAAACGCTTATCCTAAATTGCTCTGATTTTGTGAGAAAATATATTAGCTAAAAGTTGGCAATAAAATACCGAAAGTCTCAAAAGCCTAGGAAAGTTTGGCCTGAAAATCGGCCATACAGGTGTGCTGAAAGAGAATTTGCTGTTCTGGTCGGAAAAAATGAACGGACTGTAACGGTCTGGTTGTGTGAACCGGTCCGCCGCTATCACTACTCAAAGTACACACTAGTAACTCTATCGAGATTGCAGAACGTAGTTAAACATAGGTACACCTACACAAGTTACAACAAAACTAACACCGGCAATGAGTTTCCCATGCCCGAAACCCCCCAGTAAAACTTATCAGCCGCCCAAGACGTCAGAACAAAATTTCAAATTTTGGGTCAAGGAACCATGAGGGTGCCATACCTCAAACCCCATAACTCTAAAACCGGAGCCTTAATCAAAAAACAAAAAATAGGCATTGGCATTTATCATTTTACTACGAAATAAAACCATCCAGAGAAGGAAATTCGATAGTTATGATAAAAATAACGTTGCTTCTGTGAAGGGTACTAAAAACCCTCACTTTGACCTCTGATCCCGAAACATGGGCCGTCATACTCCTATACCCATGGAACCATAGGTCGAAGAGCAAAACCGGCACCGGCAATGAGTTTCCCATGCCCGAAAACCCCCAGGTAAAATTTATCAGCCGCCCAAAACGTCAGAACAAATTTTCAAATTTTGGGTCGAGGAACTGTTGGGGCGCCATACCCCCGTAATTCAAACCCCATAAATCCAGAACCGGAGCCTTAATCGAAAAACAAAAAAAGAGGCATCGGTATTTATCATTTTAATATGAAACAAAGCCATCCAGAGAAAAAAATTCGATAGTTAAGATAAAAATAACCTTGCTTTCGTGAAGGGTACTAAAATGGGGCCAAAAACCCACATTTTGACCCCTGACTCCGGAACCAGACCCCAAATCAAAAAACGCTCGGGGATGTACACGGTAAATCTACTATACCGGTTCGAATGAGCCCAAGATAATGAAAATCGGTTAAGGCGTTCTGGAGTTATGGCCGATCACACACACACGGAATTTAAAAGATTTCACCCCTGCAACAAAACAATCTCCACTACGTTTCACTACGGTCTGATAAATTACAATAAAAATTTGCGCGGCGCAGTATGCTGCTTCCAAAAACCTAGTTGTGCGTCTATGCGCGGCTAAACTTAAAGTGACCCCGCTGACCATCCTATTTTGTTTTTGTAAAAAATTTTCTTCACCGAACATTTTCTTGCTGGTCTAAAAGAAAATGCTACTTTTTGTTCGCGAATATCAAATGTGTTCGCGTACAGAATTTTGCCAGATTTTGATCGATGAGGGTAACCCATAAAACCAACAGCAAGCAACTATATACACATGTAAGCAAGAACGGCTAAAAGCCTGCACTTTGTAATATAATTTATTAGCAAACCTTATGTTTCGGAAGCCTAAATTTCACTGCGTCCAGTAAAAAATTTTTGGGTCCATGTAGACATATTTTGTCCAGACCCAGCTGTGGACCCAAAAAACTTTGGCATTTTTGCTTGTACTACTGTTTGTAACAGGACACAGCAACCACAAGCAATATTACAAGTGCCATATTTTACAGGATAACAGGCTTACGCTGGAAGAATTGCCGATACCGTTGGGCACAAACAATTTCCATTAAAATTTTGCATAAAGCATTTCAAATATTATCTCATCAAACAACAGATTAGATACAATAAAGCGTCAGGCAAAAACTCCACTATAAGCACATATACCTGGCCTGTTCAGAGCCCTCCGAAAGGGGGAGGCGGAAGGCATGTTCACTCTCGGGGGAAATTTGAAAGTGGGGCTGGAATAAATTTTGCTTAAAAATATGAAATATTAACATTTTTTCATGTAGTTTTACCACCGCGAATGTATTTTCATGCTAAAAACGATGTTTTAGCAATATAAATAGTGGTAATTAATGTGTAGAAACAATTTGCGAAGAAAAAACATCAATTTTCAGACAAAATTTTTTTGGATTTAATTGAACATGGGGGTTTCGGCCGAGTGGGTTGATAGATATGGGGAAAATCTCACGAACATAGGGTGTTTCAGGCGAGTGGGGTGACGGATATGGGGAAAATCTCACGAACATGGGGGATTTGGAAAGTGGCAGGTTCTTGATATCCCACCCCACTGTGGATATGCCAGTACACATATCTAATAACTGATAACATAATGCCGACTTCGGAGGGGGTTTGGGGGTGGGGAGGGTTGGTTTTCGGGTTTTGGGATACGGGTCGGAGCTTCGGGGTCGTTGTCGGGGACCCCTTCCAAGGGGGGGGGGGGGAACCAAAAATAGGGGTCGAAGGTTTCCCCCCCCCTTGAAGGGGGGGGGACAAAAAATTCCCGAATTTACTATTTACGCATTTCAGATGCATTCCGAGCCGTCCGATGCGTTTCTGCAGCCTTCGGTCCGGCTTCCATGCCTTTTTATACTATATACAGTACATGTTTTTAGGTTCAAGGTCTTCGCGCCTTGCCTAGAAACATGTACTGTATATATCCGTCTATTTTCAGTTTACGGGCATATATATATAGAGTAGTAGTTATTGAATTAATAATTTCGATTATAATGTCTAAGCGTAGTGAGCCTAGTAGTAACAAGAAATTATCGGACTTTTTTAAAAAACGACCGAAGGCTGCAGATGCTGCATTAAGGCTCCCGACAGGCGACGTGGCTCGACCAGCGTCAATTGAACAAATGCCGACATCAGCTAATATGCCACCGTTGCACAGTGCTATGGCGCCAGAAGCTCCATCTGCCGATGGTAAGCTCCACCTAACATATGTTAAGCGTAAGCTTTTCAGGACTGGTTACGACACGCTAAGGTATTTTGCCACAAGTCCCATAAACTGTATACTGTCTGTGTACCTTATAATAATATAATGTATGATGTATAATGTATGATATAATATAATGTATAATAATTACGTTTACCGGGATGAAAACACAATAATTAACCACAGTTCACACATTTTGTTACAGTTGCCGCTCCTATGCAAGAAATTCAATTCGTCGACATTGCAGAAGAAGATGTTGCCTCGGTTGGCACGCCGCGTTGTACGTTGGATGATCCAGATGATGAACAAAGGTCTCCGATTTTGCACGGTAAGACACTATTTAGGATCACAATCGTTACGATCGCAATGAATGGAGTGAGCGAAGATTCCACGAAGTATTCGGGGCGGGGCCCATGTAAAATATTTACTTGTTATTCTTCATCTTAGCAGCCATGTGCTTTTTAGTCTAATTGAGGTCTCATGTCATCTTATATTACAGGTGAAACCGCTCGAATCTACGAAAATATAGTCGTCAACACCGATGATGAACGCTCCGATTCAGTCCAGATGGGTGAAAGTGCTTTAACGCCGGCGATAACCACTGGGAGTGGTAAGTTTAAACAATCAGGTATTTGCAGTGCGTTCTATTCATGTCTTTTGTATGTAACACGTATGCCTATTTGTACCAGAATTACATAAGTTCTGTGGCATACTTTTGGCATTTTTTCTTGTTTCAGACACTTCAACAGACGCATCGTCAGCATCAACTCTGTTCGAAGTGCTCGCTTTGGATGTTATCGCCGCAGATACTTTAGCGAAAGGGAAGTGGAAGCCCGAGAAAGGGAAATCCGTCAAAAAGAACCTGGGATTTAGTGATGTTCGATTCAAAATTCACCCGTGGGCTCAGCCACTTAAAGCTCCCGATGGCACCGTCATTGGAGTTTTGTGCAAACAGTGTCGAGACGTTGCTAAAACAAAAGATCGTTCCGAAGTTGGGCCACTGATGGCGAAAAGTGGCGCTAAGTTCATCA
Source organism: Trileptium ribeirensis (assembly GCA_030248225.1). Taxonomy (NCBI): domain Eukaryota; kingdom Metazoa; phylum Nematoda; class Enoplea; order Enoplida; family Thoracostomopsidae; genus Trileptium; species Trileptium ribeirensis. The sequence continues at coordinate 120,680 of JASANE010009149.1, read as the reverse complement.
ATGTTCCGGCGACAAATCCCTCACAACTGTCGAGAGCGATGCATCGTCATGAGTTTGGCAAAAACGAGAGCAATCCGGAGTGCCCGCTTCCCAGTGTTGTTGGTTCTGATCCGTCTAAAGCGAGCAAACTCCGTGACAAGTGCGTTAAATCTGGACAATTCCACACATATCACATGCGCTGGTACGCAGAGCTTCTCGAAGCTGCCGCCGGCATGCGGCGGGATTGGACAGGAGACGACATTGGCAGCCAGCTGCATCGAACTGCGTCTGGAGTCAGTAGTGTTGAACAGAATTATGAAGCCTGTGACATTCTGGTTCGGACGTTGCTTAAGTGCATTCAACAGAAGGTTGCGCCGTACGCAAATTTCGCGACTGAAATAAAGTACTACATTGAACGTTTGAAGTTTGAACCGCTGAAGTCGCTGCGAACGCATTACGGATCTCAGTACGCTATTGATGAATTCACCGAAAGCTTGTATATGGCGCACGTTTATGGAATCTATGCCGAAATTGCTTCCTCGTGTTTTCTGGACGACGAAAAGCCTACTTTCGCCGTGCTTGTCGATGCGGCCTCAACGAGTAAAGTTAGACAGTGGGTAGCGATCAGCATACAATACGTTGCAAAATCCGGTGTATACGTCCGTTTGCTGCGAGTCGCACGATGCTATGACAAGAGTGGTGTTGGTATTCTTAATGCAGTACGCTCGGCTTTGGAATTTTTCAATTATACCGTCACGAAAGTGTATCAGACATGTCCGTTCCTGTTCAAAAGGGTGCCGATGGCTTTAGAGTTGGAGAACTGTACGGCATACGGTTCTGACGGCGGCGGCGGCGCCCGGTCCAAGTACAAGAGTTGCAATCAGCGGATCAAGCAATACAATGCCAGGATAGTTGATACGTGGTGCGGTTCGCACCGTGCGCAGCTGGTTTCGAAACACGTGGCCCATGATGATCCGGAGCTCCAGAAGTTATACAAAGGCACAACTAATCTGCAGCGATTTTTGACCATGTCATCGGAAGTTGATCGAATCTTCAAGCAAGCTCAGGTTGACTGCGGCGATGTCTCGTCCGTGTCCAAGGCACACTCGTTTACTGAGAGGCCCATGTTCAAATGGGAAACCGAATTCGACGCCTTGCAATTCGAATCGAAGCATCACCGTGCAATAGCTTTGACGATCAAGCGAATAATGGATCAAGCTCAGACAAACTACAATCCCGATAGCGCTCCCTATCTAAGTCGTTCGTTGCATAAGGAAATTGTGCGTCCTTTGCGGTTGCTGTACGTAGCGATGAAGCTGGACATTCTTGACGTCATGACGAAATTTTTGCATTTTACGCAGATTCAATGCTACGACCTGGCTAAATATCGGCGGTTTTGTGCAGCTACCAAAGCAGCGTTGGAAGACCTACAAAGAGCTGACGGCGAACGTTATTCCGATATGAAACAGCTGCTACGGTCTCATGCCTACCCTGATTTCTTCTTGCCGGAAGATGACGTTGATGACATTATCGCTGGGGCTGATCGGTTGAAGGACAAACTTGTCAATGCCTTTCAGGAGCAGTTTCAATATTATCACAAGGACTCTGGCAGTTTCGAGAATTTGCTGAAGGGCTATTCGTTGTTCTCCATGGAAGCAATTAAATTTGCTGATCCGAGTTTGCTGTCGACCACGTATATCGATGAGGAAACTAAGCTGGCTAAATATTTCTGCCAACCGATGACGTTTGTTGCACAATTTCCTGAATCCAAGGGCGTGGCTTACACTGCGGAACCGCTGTGCTCTTCGTCGGAGCTGAAAGCACAAGTACGTTTGTTCAAACACTGCGTCCACGATTACCTGACGGGGGTCAATCCACAAACCGGTGAACGCTGGGAGAGTCAGCAGTTGTTGTTGTTCTTGTTGGTCAACAAAATTGACTGTTTTGGTGAGTCGTTGGCAATGCGTCGTATTGCTAAAAGTTATCTTGAGCTGCCGCTGAGCACCGCCAGTGTTGAATCCGTGTTCTCCGCGTTGAGCCTTCTCGATATTCCAATTTGTCGGTTGCGAAACGATGAACGGATCAATCAGTATGTGTCCATTATCATGGAATCTGCGAGCTTCGAAGAATACGATGTGAAGTTGGCACTGTGTATCTGGCAGCGTCTACGCCGTCGCAATATTTCGCTGCCGGACCTTGCTGGATCCAGTTCTACGGAATACAAACTGTTAAAATCTGCACATGAGAAGAGCGCTGGTCGACTGAGCAAAATCAAACGCCGGGAGCGACGTCAGAGAAACGCCAATGAACAGTTTGCGGCCCATGTGTCCGAGGAAGTCGACTCCGATGAGGATCGGGAACCGGATGTTGTGAATGACGAGGAAGACGACGACTGCGTAATTCTCGAACAAGGCGACTTATTCGGATATGAGTCGGACAGTGATTTAGAAGGCTTCGAAGCAGATGATGTCGAGTTGGACCCTCTCCGCCAGCCGCCCCCTGAAAGCGGCGACGACGGGGTTGTCGTCCATCTTTAACCCAACTACAGAAAGTCCGGCCACGAAGGGCCGGCGCGTGGGGGGAGGGCGGGGGAGGGTCCGTGGTGTGTTGGTTTGGATCATTCGATAGTTTTCGTCAAAATGTGGGCAAACCTTGCGGCGATAACATCCAAACGAGCACGGAACACGATTCGCACAAACGGAACGACGGTGGACCAGCGGCAGAAATGACGGCGTGGTGCTGCGCTGCCCGTTGTAGCAGCAGTAAGTATTTTGAATACATATATATAGTTTTCCAAAGGGGTCGATAAGGGGTCGAAGAATTTTTCTTGAAAAAAATTTAAGGGGTCGAAATCGCAAAAAAATAGGGGTCGGCGTTTAGGGGGGGGGGACAACCCAAATAGGGGGGGGGACAGGTCCGAGAGGGGTCGGCGGCCCCCCCCCCCCCCCCCCCCATAAAATAAAGCCGATAATGTACCGCAAAACCAGTTTAATGCTCGCGCGAAGTGGCTGCGATTGAATCAATTCAAAGTATCACTATTCCGCTGATCCATCCCTAAGCTAAATACCAGCGAGTGGTCGAACACTTACTTCCATGCGTCGGGTTACGCCTTCTAACTGATGTTCTTCAAGTCGCATACGCTGGGCAATTCGAAGGGCAGCCGGCTCATTGAGGTCGTCAGTTCTCGGCAGTGATTCGTGCGGCAACGCTCGATTTCCAGTAATAAAATGCATCTGAACCAAAGCCGAATCGTTCTTCAAAGCCAAGCAACCTTGCCACATTATCGGATAACGGCGCACCAACGACTGAAAGTGACAATGTGCCGCTGCCGACTCATGATTTGCGACAGGAAGGGGCTGAAATGAAGAATAACGCATATTATACGCATAAATTTTGTTATCCATACATAGTAAACATATATAAATCATGAAAACTAACTATTCAGCTACTAATATATTTATTTACACGTTACATTATGTAAGTGCCATAAACCTAAAAGCAACTTCTGCAAAATCATACACACTCGATACTTGTTTCAGCCGACGTTTCGCTGGGTACAAAATTTTAGGGGGTTCTGGGGCTCTCGGAGTTGGCCCGATCCTTTAATTCGTGGGTCGGCGGATCCGAGGGGTGATTTTAACACCCAAAATGTCCCTCCTGGTGCGATCGCATTGTGTATTGCATGTACGGCATATTACATATTATATATACCTAGCGCTACAACAGTAAACGCAATAAAATACATAGGTATAACGAGCATAATGGAGAACTGCGAGCTACAATCTCTGGGCTCTCCTGACATTTTCAAGTGCCCCCTGGTTCGTACCCGCTGGCAAAATTTTTGGCTTCCCCTGTTCATCGCTGCCTGGCAAATTTTTTGGCAAAATTGTTTCCAACCGGTCCAAAGGCTTAAAATCTAGTCAAAATTTGCTTCAAAATTGCCGTCAAAAATATTTAAAAAATTAAAATTAATAAAAAAATTAAAAAAATTTTTATATTGGCAAAACGCCCCTGGCAACATCGGGCACGCCATGGTTCATGCCACTTGGCAAAATTTTCAGCGAATGGAGAGCACAGAATGTACGATATATAGCCAAATCGAATTACAAGATATGTTATCCCAATTATGCCTGCGTTAATAGAACTGTTTTGTCTAGATTCAACCTTATTTTTACTCAAATAGAGCAAAATTGCGACAGTAGTTCTGTTCCTAGAACTAAATTTTGCACTGCACGAAACCTTAGATTTTGCTAGATAAGAGCTAGGTTATGACTTTATTCAGTAATTCAACAATCAGTATATTTTTCTATCAATTCATTTATGAAGACGTCAAATTATACTGACGACCCGGACTTATTGTGTTACCCACGGTAATACATTATATTTAAGCTTTTGTTTATATATTTAGGTGACAGACTTAATGCAATCAAAAGCAAAATCGCATGAGCTGGGCGTGAGGTGATATCTGATCCGGTGTTGAAAATTTAAAACGCAAACAATAAATAAAATAAACAAAAGAATTTAAAAGCATTTAGCTACGTTAGTTTTGTTTCGGATATGTCGCTGCACTTCGCAAATTGTTGTTATATTGTATAATGTAATAATATTACATTATAACCGGAAATATTGTTGCCCTTCTTAACAGGCTAAAGACTACATCAATGAACTCTGTAACGTAAGATAGATTAAATGGGAAGTTTACACATTCGGTTTTATACAAGCAGATTCACTGAGGTAAACTGTATATCAACAAAGCCAAACCGTACACATATATGTATTCACAGAATGAATTAAAAATCAGATTTCTCTCAAAAGAAAAAAAATTTGGTCAAAATACACGAAGCTGTTCCCGAAATATTGACAATATTGTGTTTTTAGTCTTCGAGTATAACCCCATTGAAAATGTCCTCCGGTGCGCTCAACACGTTCCTCAGACTAAAATAATTAAACCGTGTAGCTAAAACGTGTTACAATTTACTAACACACTGAGATAAAATTGTGATACCTTCAAAAGTAGGTGTAGACGTTTTTCGGGGTATTGTAGGAAGTGTGTGTTGCTTAAACCACAGGAAAACCTTAATGGCCAAAGTTGACCAAAGCCGCGGATGTAACGTGCAATGGGGTGGTAAATTAATTTAGGTTGAAAAAGTCAAGATATCAGTCAGGACAATCAAAGATTATGCCGGTAAACAACCACTGACTCAGTACCTGAATGATATAATTTTGATGAATGCGTAATACATTAATGGTTATTGGCAACAGATTACATGACTGAATCTTAAAAAAGTTGCTAATTTTGAAAGATTCGATGCATTCATACTCCCACCGAACACAATATTTTTATATAAATTTTATAACAATATTTTTATATATATTTTATAAACATATTTGCGTATTCGGAATCTGTTCCCGCGGGCGCCATGACATTATGGATGTCTGGAGGCTAAAATAAGCAAAACAAAAATTTTGTCAAACGGCTTCGACTCGCTGAAAAGTTATGCCCAAAAACCTGTCAAATAACACTATATTGGAATTCCAGTGCAAAAATCTATTTCCTACCCAACAAGAAGCACATCCAAATCCATCGACGGGATCAAAAGTTTTGGTCAAAAATATGTAACAGACCCATAACTTGGGACACACGGACAAAACAACCAAACAGACGGCAATTGCCCACAGACTCTCAGCACGGCACCAACTGCATAATGACGACATAATAAAGAGCCTACGTTATTAAATACAATATGGACAGCTTATGCGGCTTCATATATAAAGAAAATTTGTAATTAACTGAATGTATACATGGAACGGCGTAGCCAGGAATTTTGAAACGGGGGTGGTCGCGGCCTACAGTGGGTACCTTGAACGAGGGGAGATAGTTTCAATAAAATTGCATTTTACCAGCCCGGAATAAGAATTGGTATATTATGTACGCCGTAAACAAGTAAAAAATGCAACTGTTGCCAAAACCGCGAATTTGTATACAAAAATGTGACGTTTGCTCAAAAATAAGGTTGAAAGTACTTGTTTTCTAGTGCGCGAAAGGTTAGTTTTAGGAAATTTCCGACATTATTTTGAACCGGAATCATTCAGAAAAATTTTCTTTTGGGTTGAGCCCAAAGGGGGGGGGTCGCGATCCCCACTGGCTACGCCCTTGTATACATGGATATTGAGTGCCTTGACGGTTACTGCAACGTGTTCAAGGTAGAAAGAGCTGTAGATATTGCAGAATGTATTGTTATGCATGCAATTATGCTAAAACATATTAATAAACTCACTTGGTGTGACGGTGGACCTGCTAGACCATGCGGCGGAACTTGCAAATGGCCACCAACAGCAGCTGCTGCGGCCGCGGCAGCAACCAAAGCAGCCGCAGCGGTCGGCGAGGATGAGCGCGAATTTGGGTGCTGCTGCTGTGGATGGGCGGGTTGCGTTCCAGCAGCTGCAGCAAGTGCAGCCGCTGACGCAGCATCAACAGCAGCTTGTGGCGTTGGTTGAACGGATAGTAGTCCAACGTAAGGCGACGGCGTTTGCGGCGCTTGAGTACCACCACCAGCTGCTATTGCAGTATGTTGCACTTGCTGCTGGGATGCTGCAACCGCAGCAACTATCCCAGGCGAAGCTTGCTGCAGATGAGAAGCTGATGAGGTATCGATGAGACCCGTTGTAGCACTGGCGTTTGCAACAGCATGATTAACCACAGGCCCACTGTTTCCACCACTCCAAAGACCTGCAGCCGCCTGCTGACGAAGCTCGAGCAATGTTTGGGCATCTAACTGTGGTCCGGAAACTGTGGCCAAGCCGGGAGTGCGAGGAGTAGAAACACCGTTAGATGACGTATAACCAGGGTATATCCCCGGTGCAGCTGTTGACGTCGGAGTACTACCTATAATAAATATAACATATATTAACAAGAGGCACGACACATTGATAAATCGCACTAACGGCCAAAATTTTAACTTCAGACGTATCAACACTAGATTTCTGTTATGTATCAAATTGGTGTTCGTAATACCGCAGAACTTTACAAGGCATGATCTCTTCCCGTATCTATGTCAACGCGGTCCATAATGTCATAAGCAGATCGGTTATTTCGAAGCATTGCATAGGTTTGTGAAACGGTAATATATTTTACGTGAAATCAAATCATGTAATGATGTTCCATTCACTAAAAGAATAAGCTCAAACGTAGTATACATTAACTACAGTGGAGCCCACGTTCATAATATAGAGCGTACAAGTTTTAGAATCCCCGTGAGTACGGCTCCGGAGTCAATAGGCACAGACTGGATGCCGGTAACGCTGTATACAAAGATGTATTTGTATGAGAACTGGAATTCAGAAGACTGGGAGTAATGGATTTTTGGTACAAAATGGTCCGTCGACTAGAAGCAAACGATATAACTTAAAAATTGTTGAATAGAGATATTTTTACATATAACTAATACGATTCCCGCAAAATTCATAAATAGTTACGCTTATAATTAAAACGAAAACGAGAAACAGCAGACGCACACACATTCTACATAGCCTATAATCAAAACGAACCTTAAGGCAATAATTTATATCTCATCACAAAAATATTATAGATTTGGACATATTTTTACAGAAAATACGACAGAGTAGTCCTTCAGAATTGATTATCATAATACTATCAAAGCCTAGGTTACTAACTTCCAAGGCGTAACAAACTGGCAGCCGCTGCAGACGTTTCACTGATCCCAGGTGGATATGAATGTTGTACGAACGTTGTTTGAAGATCCACTCCACCATTCGACTTTTGGCCGGGCAAACCTAAAACAAAAACAATAATATACTATAATATTGCTGATTTTTGTGGACAGCAAGGTATGCCCTTCAAAAGACTCAACAGTGTACAGCGACCGTTAGGTTGACATTGCGCAGCATCTCCGATGAACATTTTAAAACATGCACATAGAAAAGTTTTCCATCATTAAGCCCTTGTATGTAATGGCCATAGTGTAAAATTTTAGCACTGGTTGCACGTATTCGAACCTCAAGCAGCATGTGTTAATTTTCGGCTTGTTTCTTTCTACCTATTACCTGCAGCAAGACAGCTAACATTATTTTCTATTGGATGGACAATGGTAAAACTGGCACGAGTGGTGAGACTGAATCAAATCGAAGTTGCCAAAATCGCTACTATAATACTGAAGGCATCGCAATTTTTTAATTCTAGGGACACTTTAGAGCTGGTTTTCCAAATCGTCGACACATTGTTAACATTTCTGCAAACCGTTTATTTTTAATCAAATCTTCTCTTTTCTAATTTTGCGAAGCACTGCGTACAGAGTTCTGTCTCACTAAACATTTATAAACTTAAATTACGTACACGTATTACATCTACTTCCAGGCTTTCCCTCATGCGTTGTGTATTCACTGAAAAATTCATGAATGGAATACGCACGACGGGATCCATTCGGTCGTACCCTCCCACTATTGGTGTCATGGTATGAGGGATCAAAATTGATTTCGACCTTCAGTATTGGAGTCGTTCAAAAAATAAGATTGTGCACCGACCTTCGTTCTGAGAAGGGCATAACTACCCCATCCGAAAACATGGGGGAGGCTAAGGGAGGAAAATAAATTGTTATCCATTACTGCGGGTTTTTCTATAGGTAGAGAAGTGAGACTGACCCTTATGTCCGGCCGCTGACTCCTATTAGTCACCAACCACATCGAAGGTATGAACCGTAAAATGCTTGATTTTGACACTGAGAAATTGTTCATTCAAAGAAAGTGAGAAATTTTAACGAATTTTATCATTATTTGTTGATAGAATGCAGTAATACTGCCGTAGAGATGTATATATACAACGAAATATACATGTAAATATACGTATACAAATACACATATACATAAATATTAATACATGGTTAGAATTCATGAAATATTTGTACCTTTTGACAAACACCCCAAGAAGTCGGTGTCGGACTTAACCCCATGCGCCCCGGCTCCCATATTGCAAGGGGCCCGCAGGTCCCAGCATAGATAGCGGGTGCTTCGGGGGAGTCAGCCGGTAGGCAAGGGCTGGATATTTCGAAAGTTGTTGTGACTCAAAATTTTTTTGCCAATTCCCCTCGATTTATACCTATTGGCCAGTTCTTGCTTATTTTTCATCGATTTTGTCCAAAATGTTCCGCCCGCTTTAGGCACATGAGAAGGGGTGCCTACTTGCCAGGGTGGGTCGGCGCTTGCCCCGAAGGAGGGGGTCCGAGCCTCAGGAGTGATAATCCCCTATCACCTATGAACATAATATCTGTACCTAATATACCTGATGAGCAAAAAATAAACTTTGTACGTCTATGCGCTAATCGAAGACAGTAACAAAACTAACAAAAAGTTTAAAATACATATATATACCTGGTGCAAAAGGGTATGATCCCAAAGCTGCAGCGGCCTGAAACTGCCGAATTAAATCGTGTTGTTGCTGTTCGTACCTGAAAATGGAACATGAATGAATAATATTCATTGAAAATAAACGCGAAAGTGATATACTGTGCCCTGCAAAATACAGTTTTGGATTCATACGTACGTTTCATAACAGCTTCGTCCCACAGGGAAAAGTGAAAGCAATCCGCGCCATGCAAGATGTTAATTTAGAGTGTCATACTTGCTGTAATGTATTCTGGTCTGCCTGCGTCGCGATAAAAATTTCGAGTTGTTGGCATCGAATGCCTGGATCGTAGCGACAATAGAAATTTGAAACAGTGCATAGAATAGAGATGGGCAACGATATCCAGATATTATACGCGACGTCGGAATATCTGGATACCACGACATTCCATCCAGTGATCGTAGTAAAATTTTATTCCTAGAGAAGCCACAAACCCGTGATTAGAAAATGTCAATAATACACTGTTTCCAGGACATGTTCCATGATCTCTTGAAAAGTGGTTTTGTCGTGGTATCAACATATTGTTGTTTAGTGTATTTGCTTTAGGCCAGTGAGATGAAAACAATTCGGGTCATTGTCTCACTTTAACGAATAGCTGAAAATCCAAAATAATTCCATTTTCAAAACTGTTTTCGCTGTTTTCTCGCATTTTCAAGTAAACAAATTTACGATATCGTATTAGGTACTTACTGCGGTCAAAAGTTACAGTCGATATACACTGTATCAACACGCAGATATAGACTCACTAAATTATATATCTGCTGTTTAAATTAGTATTTTTAGTCTGTATAACCAAATAATCCGTCGAAATTTCGAATTTTCTGGCTTCTTCAGATTCAAAGATTTATAGTTTTGCTGTAGCAATTAATAAACTCCTATATACATAGTCTTTGAAGTCTAAAATTTTGGGATATGGTTGTCTATATGTGGATACCCGCACAATCAGGATACCCGTAATCCGATATATCCCACAATTTTACAGTATCTCCGGATATGGTAACCCACATCCCTGTACATCACTACAAGGACAATAACATGGTTTCTGTGGTTCAGTTTTATTAAATTTGGGCTTTTTGTGTTTCACAAAAATATTTTTTTGAAATTAAGCAAAAGCTGGGAGCAGGGTTGAAAATGATTGCTAATTGATGCAATAATATCGAAATTATCTAAATTCACCAGGTAATAATACATGAATTGATAAGTAGATAAACTGCATATCTCTGTAACTAAGAATTATATAAATTCCTGTTGGTTCTGGCAGAGATACCTACGTACTCGACGATCATTGTTGACAAATTCGACATGAACAACAATGCAATTGCTTCATAAGCAAAACATATGAATTTTTAAACAACGTAGGATCGAACAAGATCAGAGGTAGTGTATCCTTGAAGCTGGAGGAATGCTTGATGCTTGAATTCATTGAGAAAAACAATATTGGAAGCTAAAGTTCGGAAAAGTGGTTCTAAAAATTGAGCCAATTTGCTTTCGGATTTTGCCGGAGACATTATCCTAAAAAGAGTGATTTATGGAAAAATATTGTCAGTTTCGGTTACAGCCTGATTTAAAAGCCCCTGTGAATGAATCGAAATATTGCATTACTAGTACACCATTTGGCAATGTAATTTCGAAATTAAATTATGATGTACATCGCATGGAAAGCTATTGTGCATGAAAATCTGCCGTAGAAACAGGTACATCTCTGTCTCTATAAATGTATTACCCAATAATAAGACCCAATCTGAATAACCCGATGTAATAAGCATTGCATTAGTATTTTGGAAACAGAAACGCGTCAAATGTGGTCACCAAGACTGAGAGCGTTGACTTCGTAACGAACGAGATATTGCTATTGCTGATTTTTGTGTCTAAGAAAGATATAGATCTTCAGTTCAGTTTGAATCATATCAAATATAGCGGAGGTATCCTCGACATATCTACAAATCGACCAGACAGTCGTTTAGCTATTTTAACTCGGACTTGTTCACAAAAGATATTGGCTAAAGTGGCGCCGAGCGGCGAACTTATCGCGTCATCTTCAAACTGTTAATATATATTAATCCAGTCAAGCGGAACCAAACAACAAATTCTGATCGCCAAAGTTTGAGATCAATAACCCAAGAAGATAGAAACCCGCACCCGGAACCAGGGGGTGATCGCCCTATCGCCATCAAAAAACCAAACTAGAGAGGCAGCTGTTCATTCTGTCCCTTCGGAAAATGAACGCAGACATTTTATTTCGGAATGAGCATACGACTTTATCACATGTTCGTATTTTAGCCTGACCCAGACCCAAATTGTTCCCGGGTCCCTAATTTGTTTTGCAAGCAGTGATAAACGGTCTCAACGCAACTTCTATGGTCTTGCTAACTCGGACTAACTGCTTTACAAAAACTTGCGCATATCATTTACCCTTAGACACTAGTGAAGCTCGCTTGTGAGCCAGAATTCGTGTGATGAGAACAATCCCCCGAAGTCTGTTGTAGAAAGCACACACAAAGCCTACACACAGTACGCAAGTGCAGCATTATATAAACCGTGAGTGATGAGTCATAGCTACGCCCGCCTCTTTTGATAGCCAACGTATGCAGTAGACAAAACATCATACAACGAGTACAAAAACAATGAACTAACAATTTAATAATTCAATGAAACCCTAAATTGACCGTGAAAAGAACGTTAAAAAATTCAAACCGACACATGAGAAAAATCTCATTTTTCATACCAAGCATGAAGCAGAAGTGTGAAAAATATTTGCCACACAATATTTTTGACACTCGCAATGAGCTTGTTGGCCCAGAAAACCCCATATAAGACACTAAAAGCAACAAAAAACACACATTTAGGTGCATTTCCCACGACTTTTCACCAAATATGAAGTTTGGCGCCAACTATAAGCTTATAGACGCCAGATTGGGAAGTAGTTGAGAAACTTGTTACGTATATATCATTGGAAAGCCCTGGTAAAGCTACATGGAATAGGCCTATTAATTTGCGGATACCTCGTTTACTTATTGAGAAAAGTCGCAAAAACTGAAGGGGTGCTCGAAAAATGGGCCAAAATGACGTCATTTTGCCCCATAACTTTTCCCACGGGAAAAAATTCAAAAATCGAGCACCGTCACTACACCTAAATCGACCATTGCGGTTCGATTGAGCTATCTTGCATGAAAATCCGCCCAATCGTTATCGAGATCCAGGTGCGACAGACACAGGCAGGACCTCCTCAACCCCCCCTTCAGAGCCAAAATTGAAAATTCTCGTTCCACTTGCTCGCTTCGCTCTCTCATTCCACTCGAATTCAATATAATATACACTTACGAAGCTGCAGTCACATGCGCGCTCGATGGTGTCACAACGGAACGGTGATGAGGTCCTTGGGTGGAGCTACCGCGATGCTGACCGCCAAACGGAGTGGTCCCAGGTTGTGGCTGCAGTAGCGTTGTACCATTAGCGGCCGCGGCTGCGTCGATAAACGGAACGGACGCGGAGACCGCAGTCGTGCCTAGGCCTGCGGCAAGATGTGGATGCTGCGCTGCCGAAACAATACTCGACGACGACGCAAACACCGATGGTGTAATAACGCGCCCGCTTTCGGTGGGAGTGCCTGGGCCAGTAACTATACCCGTCGTGTGCGACTGTAGTTGTTTAGCTAAGCTAACGTTGCTAAAACTAGTACTACTAATACTACTGCTGCTGCCGCCGCTGCTAATATTGCTGGTTAATATTTTCTGCTGCTGTTGTAGCTGTTGCGGCGCTTGTGAGAATCCTCCAACGCCGGCGAGGGTTTGCGGAGGCCCGCCATAGCTGTGATGCTGCTGCGACGTCACGATTGAATGGTGGTGTTGTTGCTGGTTAACCGCCGCAGAAGAGGACGATACTACATGGGGAATTACAGTAGTTACATTACAATTACTACTACTCATCAAACCAACCATTGTCGTACCAATATTACTACTGACATTGTTGCTATTAGCAAGCGACATTGAAACTGCGTTAGCGGTCGTGTTGGCGCCGGTGTTGCCGTTGTTCATTTGGGCAATTACATTGGTGACGGTGCTATCAACCGGAGATGTTGACTTTCGACCCATAATCGACGTTGTTGTCGCTGTCGAGCTCGACTGCGGTTGCACCAGTCGCATTAGCTCGCTAGGATCAATTTCCACGTAGCCGTGTACTACATCGTCGATTACCTGCAACAACAAATCACTGTATCTCAACCACAAATACGTTTTACGCATCTCACAAAAACACAAACCTCCTCCACAACATATACCAAAAGTTGATTATAAATATATTGTTGAAGAGTAAGACACTCGGTTATGCTTATATACTATCCAATTATATGGTCACTTTTAAGCTAAATCCCACGTAATGCAGTGGTAACCGCCGTCCCAACGCTTATTGGGAAGTACTGGCGGGCTTTGCAACCATCAGGTGGCCAGCAATCAATCAGATTAAAACAACATATAGCAGTCATCGTCGATTGTTTCTCCTTCTTTAATGGGAGAAACCGTACACAGCATCCACGTGCAACAACAAATCACTCTGTATATATAGTCAGTCACCTGGGGCAACGACTGATCGGGCAACATTGACTAAGGGTCGTAGCTTATCACTTATCATCTTATGGAACGCTTCACAACAGATTCTGAAGTATTATTTAACAGGGACCATTTAAGTCCACAGTATTTTCTAACTAGTAGCGCTATCGAGATTGCAGAACGTAGTGAAGCACGGGAACACCTACGTCTTTTGTAGGCACAGCCAATCAACTCTCGATAGCATACGTCTATATGCTCTATGTGGATATCACACAATACCGCACAAGTTAGAACAAAACTATCACGGACAATAAGTTTCCCATGCCCGAAAACCCCCAAGTCCAAGCTATCAGCCTCGCAGGACGTCGCAATAAAATTGGGAATTTTGGGTCGACGAACCATAGGGGCGCCATACCCCCGTACCAATGGGTCGCAGAACAAAACCAACACCGGCAATGAGTTTCTCATGCCGAAAACTCCCAAGTAAAACTTTTCAGCCGTCCAGGACGTTAGAGCAACTTTCGAATTTTGGGTCGAGGATCCACGAGGGTGCTATACCTCAAACCCCATGAATCGGAGCCTTAATCGCAAAACAAAACAGAGGCATCGGCATTTATCATTTTACTATGAAATTAAACCAACCAGAGAAAAATCGAAGGTTAAGATAAAAATAACATTGCTTCCGTGAAGGGTACTAAAATGAGGTAAAACACCCGCATCTTGCCCTGTGATCCCGGATCTTGGGGGCGCCATGCCCCCGTACCCATGAAATAATACGTCGTACAGCAAAACCAACATCGGAAATGCGTTTCCCATGACCGAAAACCCCCAAGTGAAACTTTTCAGCCGTCAAGGACGTCAGAACAAATTTTAGAATTTTGGGTCGATGAATCACGAGGGTGCCATACCTCAAACCCCATAACCGGAGCCTTAATCGAAAAACAAAAATCGGCATTTATCATTTTAATATGAAATAAAACCAACCATAGAAAAAAATTCGAATGTTAAGATAAGGTAACCCTGCTTAGGTGAAGGGTACTATAAAATGGAGGAAAAAGCCCTCAATTTGACCTCTGACCCCGAAACAAAAGGGCGCCATACCCTCGTAGCCATGGGTCACATAGTAAAACCACCACCGGCAATAAATTTACCATGCCCGAAAGCACCCAAGTGAAACTGGTCAGCCGCTCAGGACGTCAAAATAAATTTTCTAATTTTGGGTCGAGGAACCATGAGGATGCCATACCTCAAACCCCATAATTCCAAAAACAGAGCCTTCATCCAAAAACAAAAAAGAAGCATCCGCGTTTATCATTCTACTATGAAATAACATCAACCAGATAAAAAATTCGAATGTTAAGATAAAAAAAACCTTGCTACCGTGAAGGGTACAAAAATGGGGTAAAAACCCCCATTTTGACCTCTGACCCCGAACCAAGGGGGCACCATACCCTCATACCCATGGCATCATGAGTCTCAGAGTAAAACCAACACCGACTATGAGTTCCTCATGCCTGAGAACCCCAACTGAAACTTTTCAGCCGCCCAGGACGTCAGAACAAATTTTTGTAATTTTGGGTCGAGAAAGCATGGCGGTTCCATACCTCAAACCCTAGAACCGGAGCTTTAATAATCAAAAAACAAAAAAGAAACATCACCATTTATCATTTTACTATGAAATAAAACCATCCAGAGAAAAATATTCGAAAGTTAAAATAAAAATAACCTTGCTTCCGTGAAGGGTACCAAAATGGGGTGAAAAACCCTCATTTTGACCTCTGACCCCGAACCATATGCGTTATACCCCCGTACCCATGGAACCATAGGTCACAGAGCAAAACCAGCACTGGCAATGAGTTCCCATGCCAGAAAACCCCCAGGTAAAGTTTATAAGCTGCCCAAGACGTCAGAACAAATTTCCGCCTACAGTATACCGCGCGTGTATGCTTTTTTACACCACATCATTCGATTCAAACCTGATAAAATTGTGCTAGATTGGATCGGATTCAATATGAACGCTGTAACAGTACGTGTTCAAATCGGATCGTATCGAATTGGACATAGCCTGAAAATGCCGTACTCCGATTCAAATTGCCCTTCTAGAAATATATATAACTGCTTTGTAATAGTTATGGCGATCAAAAACTGTACCTGGTCTTCAAAGACAAAATTTAGCTTGAAAAGGGCAAGGGCGTAGCGAGGAATTTTGAAGGGGTGGGGTCACGGCCTACAGTGGATACATAAAGGGAGTCCGGTGGGCTCGCGCTCAGGAATGTGAAAGCGGGGTTCACGAGGGCATGTCATTCAGTGATGCACATTTCTACCAGATAACCTTGTACGAGCGGAGAAAGTTACAATGAAATTGCACTTCCTAGGCCGGAATAAGAATTGGTATATTATGCACGCCGTAAACAAGTAAAAATGCAACTGTTGCCAAAATAGCGAATTTTTATACAAAAATGTGAAGTTTGGTCAAAAATAAAGTTGAAAGTAGCAACTTGTTTTATAGCGCGAGAGACGCAAGTTTTAGGACAATTTCCGACATGATTTTCAACCGGAATCATTCACAAAAATTTTGTTTGGGGTTGAACCAACAGGGGAGACGCGACCCCCGCAACCCCCCTGGCTACGCCCTTGAAAAAGGGCGTCGAGCTTGGGGCCCCAGCTCCAAACTGGGGAACTGGTAATATATACCAGGGGGAATTTCCCCCAGCTTAGCCGAAGGGAACATTTTTATCCTTGTTTTTATTGTATATATATTTATTACTTATATACCTACTGATACGCCGGTTTCGACCAAACTTCAGCGAATTAGGTGACACCTCATTGATGACGTCCAAATACATCAAGCCAGTTTTCGTAGTAATCTTATTAAGTAACGATGACGTCTTCCACGTTGTCATATGCCAAGCCGTCTTACCATCGGCCATTGAGCGCACCTTTTGGCCTGCTGGTACCGAATATCGTCAATTTATTCTTGACGACGCTGCCCGCTCTCGTCTAAATCCCCGGCGACGAATCTACGCTTTGACAGAAACCCACACGGCCCTGTTTAAAGTACGTCCCACCCGGCAAAGAGCGAACGAGCAGTTGGTATCTTGAGATAGAAATTGTCAAGAGATAAGTTGGTACGTTGGTATTCAAAGTTAGTGCTTGTTTTGCAACAAAAATTCGCGAAGAGCCATGTTTGTATGTTGGATCATAACTGCCAAGAGGCAAGTTAGAATCTTGGCTCGTAAAATATTACTAGATATATGTTTGTATCTGGTAACCTCAAGCTGGAAACTATAGTTAAAGTTTTGTATCTTGCAGTTGATGTCGGCAACCGTGGGCTGATTGTCAACCTGGCTATCGGGCGCAGCCCCTATGGCGATGGTGATGCCTAATTGTAAGCTATAGAGGCAAAGAGTTGCATGCTAGGTAGTGAACTAAGATTCACTGTGGACCAAAGAGGACAGAAATGGCCATGATTAAGAAGCGCTAGTGGAATACGTTATGTAATTATTGCTCACAGTATCCTTCAAAAAAAGGATGTGTTCAATATTTCCGTGAAAATTTCTATGGAAATCACCACGAAGTTTTCTTGGAAATAGGATGGAAATGGAAATCAAAAACTCTTTCCATGCGATCCCTGAGAGAAACGGAGCTAGTGCTGCTACTGTGGAGCTTACGACCAGTTCGCCATTTCAAAGTCAGCTCCCTGACCTTTAAAGTCCCAAAATAACAACCATAAACCGGCAATACGGCAAGGCTACGATGATTTTAATCACACATCACTGCCGTAAATCCCTTTATTTCTTCTTCCAATGACCAAAAAAGGTAACAACTATTGAACTTTATGATTTACAAATTTTAATAAAAACATAATTTGAGAGCAACTGCAGTGCCTCAATGCTTGCCTTATTGAATTCTGAGTGAATCAAACGAGCGAGGAGAAGAACTGTCACTGGCCAGAGTGGTGAATTGGGACGGTGTCCGTTTCTGGATTTTTGGGTGGTAGGGGCGACACACATAACTTAACTTCGGCTGGGCAGATGGACTCGCGCATCAGCTCATTTGAAAGCCTGAAATTTTTTTGTGCCCTTTAGTTAGACACGAAGCCCCATTCCAACATCTTGCCCCGAAAAAACGAGCGAAAAGGCTCGTGTCGGTCCCCGAAGGGGCCCAAAAATAACGTTACTTACTGTAAATCAACAACCGATTTAGACACCAGAGTCAATTTGGACCATTTTGTAGAGAAAATGTTTCTTATAAATCTATATGTATATATATACTGTTTTGCTATACATTTCTCTTAAAAAGCAGGATTTGCGGCAAAACGGTTTTTAAATGGACTCATGAGACCCAAATACACGAAAACGATAATATCTCTTCAACCGCTAGAGCTACAGTGTTTCAGATCTCAGTTTGTAAAGCAATTCATCCTCTATGTAGCTGCAATTTGTGTGCTGCTATTGTCTTTACTTACGCTGCTAGGTTGGGTCAAAAAGGGTTTCAGTGGGCCCTTGGGACCCAAAACACATGAAAATGGTAATATACATATCTTTAACCGCTCGAGCTATATATATAGGTCTTTTGTTCTCATTCTATACAGCAATTCATCCTCATGTACTTGGAAATCGCGAGCACAATAATCGGTATATCTTCTCAACTATTCGAGGAACGTGGCCGATATTCAGTGGCTCATTTTATAATTTAATGCCCAATATAGCTATGCATGTTTCTCTAAGTGACATATTCAAGACTTAGAATTCACCACCTTGGCAACAAAAAAGACAAGCTACTAGTTTGACAGGTACCACGCAAATACCATTACTTTTGTGGTATAAATTCACTAACCCCGAAAACCAACAGACACGTTCAAACGACCTACATTACATATATCACTATATATATTGAAAAAATGGCAGTTTGACATTTTTGGCGTCAAATTACATTAAATTTTACTCAAACACCATCCCGCAGGTTAATAGTATACGAGATTGCAGCAATGATGTGCAATGGTGTTTGTTGAATTCTTTAGTACGCAGCCATCTAGCGATAAGAAAGGGCCCAGCTGATTGTGTTGCGCGTTTCGAACCCTTTGTCACTGTGTCAAAAAAGCACAAATGAGTTCGTTTCATACTGTCAATGGCCGATGATACACGAAACTGCTCAAGAGTATGGTACTTTTCAGCTTTCCTATATTATATAATTTGCCCTCTGTAATATAATTTCTGGTGTATCGAAACTTAGGGGGTCTGAAAAGTGATTTGAAAAGTTGTATAAGTATCAAACAGTGGGTCGTAGACTTACGGTGTCCGAATTTAGTAGGTCGAAAACCTGGGGGAGGTCTGAGCTTTGGTTCAATAACCTAGGTGAAGTCGGTGGGTCGAAAACCTGAGAGTGCTCTGGATTTGGTGAACCCAGAGCATGGGTGGGGCAGGCCATGTTTTCAAGTCGAAATCGTGGGAGCGGACAGGGCGAAAACTGCATGCGATATTAAGGGAAAGCTGGAGAGTGTCACACGCTTCTAGCGAATCGACTATCATTGGGTTTTGACACTATCTATAATATATGTCTTTATATTACCTGTTAAGTGTAACATACATCTATTGTATTGATGGTAAAAACTATTTAAATCACATTGTCGTTCAGCTCCTTTTGTGCGGGAGGTGACCAAATGCTCAGGGGGACGATTTGTTTCATTTGACGATTTGACGAAATTGATCAGGGGCGAGCGATAATACGGGAAAATTGTCCAGTTATAGAATTTCAATATTAATTTATTATTAATACACATATTGCTTGACCGAGATCATCAAACAAAAATTAATAAACAACAATCTATCCAAAGTAACGACAGACATACGTCCACTATACACACCATTTCACTAGTTTTACGAACACAGCCGCGATTATTGAATTAAGAATATTATTATGGTCACCTATGGGCGTAACCATGAGGCGGTGAGGTTCAGCTTGACATGTGCAACATAGCCATAAATGTGCAACGAAAACATTATCTATAACTATTTGACATTTAGCCAGCTCTGGATAGCTAAAAACTGGACTAGTCCGTACACAGGTGACCTCGCGGTGGTTACGTCCCCGATTACCTATCGCTATGTACATAATTTTGAAGCTAATATGACAGTTTGGAATATCAGAAAATATCGACAAATGTTGGATCAGAACCAACGACCTTAAGTTTTGCACGTCTTTGCTCTAACAACTGAGCTACTTAGTACACTTACTTTGTCAACATGGCTCCCAACTATACTCGACGAAATTGATGTTGACGACGACCATGGGTTCGAACTTTTGGTACATTTGTTATTGTTATTGATCGCTGCAGCAGCGTTGCCGGAATACGATGATGATGATGATGACAGTGGCGGTGGTGGCTGAACGAATGTCGTCGATGTCGCCACTGTCGTTTTTGTTGTCACAGATTCTGTTCTCGACAGTGACGAGCTCGAGGATTGTAGCTGCTGCACTGAAGTTGGTAATCCCGGGATCGATGCACCACCAGCTCCGACAGCATCTGACAACAAAATCTGTTCTTGACGAGCCACAGTCGACGACGATAAAAGCGTAGACGGTTGCTGATGGAGATGAACTGGGGCTGAGGTGGATAAACTAATAGACGCTATCGTGGTATTTGGTTCGTCGCCAGCAAATGCATTTGACGACTGGCAAGCATCATTTGTAGCCGGCGTCGCGGAGGAAACAACTCCCGTAGTTGCATTGCTATTTACTGCTATGTTTGCGCCCAACGTTGTTTCAATTGTCGCCGGTATGGTTTGTCTTGGCTCGCCAGCACCCGAAGTAACGGATGATACAGTTGAATTAGCAGCCACATTGACAGAAACGGCGTTAGTACCGTTAATGGAAATGGGATGTGTTGGTTTCGTGTTTGTAGACATGATGCGCTGCAAGATTGGCTCCTCGTTGACATTGGCTGGCTTGCGGTCACACAAAATTTGATCCGACACCTCATCCGCTAGCTTCGGCGATGTCTTTGGCAGCAGTGCAGTATCACAAGAGCCTTGGTCAATGGAAACCTCTAAGGATGTTTGAGATAGAGTAGCCTCTGCAGATCCCGACTGGCAGAGCGAAGTTACCGGCGCATCGTCCAGACATGCCACGACGGAAATCGTGTTATCCGGACAATTCAAATTGTCTTCGACGGAAACCAATTTATGCTCTTGGTTACCATGTTGATTTTCTTCCAACTCCGCAACAACGACTGCCACATCTCCACTGGAATCTTCTATATAACCAGTCATAACAATCTGATTGCCGTTTTCGTCACAGTCGTGCGCCACGCCACAGCTCCCATCTGTAGTACCACCACCATCGGAGTGTTGAAGAAGTATAATCTGCTGTTGGTGATGCTCGTTGCCCGTTTCCAAGTCGATCACTCCCCCAACCGGTTCTTCGATAACTATTCCTGAGTTGTTGCCTCCATCGTCGTCGGTCCCAGCATTGTTACTGCTACCATCGTCATCTAGACGTATGCCGCATATGTTAGGATCTTCTTTGAAACGTTTTGCTTCCGTTCCATTAACGTCGGGACTCGACATTGTACTGCCATCAAGCTTCGTTGTTTTCACTTGTAATCCACTGGGTGACAAAGTGCCATCTTCCGCTACGATGTCACAAGTTTCTCCGGCAACTGAACTTGCATCGACACTCCTGTGACCACTTTTATGTTTACGGGGCCGCCCTCGGCGATGCTTTTCCTTTGCCGCGTTGACATCATCGGTTGCCGAAAAACACATAATTTCATCACTGCCAAGCATGTCAGATTCTTCCATCGACACAACCGATGACTCCAGCAGACCCGCGGTCGACTGCTCTGTCATACCTCCGCTTGTGCCCTGTTTTATAGCTGCTTTTGTCAAAATGTGATTTGTCTTTTTATAATGTAGCGGCGTACTGGACGTATCTGTTTTGGCTTCGGACTTTACGTCACATACAGCGCTTACGTTGACAACGTTGACCTTGTCATCGCTCTGTAAGCCGCCTTCACTACTATCATCTGGAAATTCTGAGCTTTCCAGTTTTATACGTTTAAGTTTTCTATCCTCGTCATGATCGGTATTACTATTAGACGTTAAAATAGCACTATGCTTGTTTTCGTCCGCCCTTCTGTCAACCAACGCGTTCTGCTTAGTGACCTTTTGAGGCTTATCATGCGAAGTATATTCACCCGACCGGCTTAGCAAATCCACGTCAGCGCATTCTTCTACTTTCAAATCAGCTTGCATTTTTTTAGGGGTTTCTCGACTCTCGTCGGCTGCAGCCTTCGGCGTTTCTTCAATTTCGACGGTAAGTTCAGGCAAATCGTCGTCCGAGTCACGACTAAAATGTTGCTCGATGATTTTTCTCATTTCAGCGCGTTCCTTATCTGTTTCACATTCAACTTTTGGTACAGCTGATGTTGGCGTCGCCGTGTTGCTGCTGCTGTTTGTAGTTGCTTGAGTGTCGTTGGAAGGATCATCGGAAGCAGAAGTAGTTTTCGTCGATCCTTTCTTTCGCTTTTTACGTCGGCCGGAACTCGCTGCAGACGATGACGTCGGCGACAATGCTTCGCTGTGAGTGCTGCTGCAGTATCCTGAAGTAGTTGTAATAGTTGACGACTTCGATGCCGCCGACGACGATTTATTGCCACTATGGCGTGGCGACAACTGGCCCGATGCGTCATCGCCAGCCGACGATGAAAACAATAACTCGGCCGACGGAGAACCGAGGTGGCCAGCAACAAGACAACCAGTATTGTTTTCCACTGTCGTAGGAGTACACGATCGCTCTACACTGATTGGAGACTTGTGTTTCTGAGAGGATGAGTCCGAATGCTTAGTTCCCCGAGGAGATGCAGTCTTCGACCGTTGATGAGGTTCATGGGTAGCACATCCGCCATCAGGTGAGACATGATTAGACTTTTTGCTAGGCGCATCTTCGGCATTATCTTTGACTTTAAATAAGGTCTTTTCCTGCTTCGTTACCAATGATAGTGATTTCTTTACACCCTTGCGATGGCGTTTCCCGCATGCTTTTCCATGTTTAGCTTTGTCATCTGCGATTAAACGCTTGTCTTTAACAACCTTACTCGTTGAATCATCATCCGATTCGGCGGCTGGTATTTCCGGAGTCACTGGGAGCGGTTCCAGATGCTCAAGACATATATCGCCACTTTCAGGATTTATAGCGATATGACTATCTACGCCACAACTATTGTTTGCACTGACATAATTGTCTTTTCGATTACAGCCAACTGACGTTTTATCAACTTCTTCAATCTTTGTCGCCGTCGCTCCATCCTCGTTCTCTTTATTATCCAATTCTTTTTTGATACCTTCGGTGTCTTCAAGAGATGATAATTTTGCATCACCACTACCTTCATCTGTATCTGATCGGACCCTGATTTTCTTTGACTGCTCTGCAATCTCGGCCCCACTGTCGTTGCCATGTTCTTCGTCGCCAGTCTTTTTGTCCATTTTACCTCGTTCTGAAGACGAATCTTTGGGTGGACGACCAGACTTTCTACTACTGGCGCTTGCTTGTTTTGGCGATAGCGATGACGTTTCGTTTTTACGATATTCTTCGTTATCGTCACTATCATTATTATCCGAAGACGATTTGCCATCATTATCGTCGTCATCGTCATCATCCTCATCGTCGATCCGAATACGCTTGCGCCCTGAGCACGCTCCGGAACGGTGTTTGCCGGACACGGACTGTCGTTTTTTCTTATTAGATGAAGCAGCACGAAAACCATCAGGTGACTGAAAAGCAGCATCGAAGCTATTGTGTTGCTGTTGTTGCTGCTGCATCGCTGACGACCGTCGTTTAACACGATCGTACATAGAAAAGCCAAGATCAACCTCGTCTTTGAGCGCAGCAAAAACTTCCGCCCATTCGTCGTAGTCTGTGTGTGGCTTTTTCTTTTTCCTGCCTTGCCGTGAACTACAACGGCCATCGCTACTTTCATCGCTGCTACTGGTGTCGCCACTGGAACTACTCTTACTTTGCGTTCGATGACCACGTGAGCCTGTTTCAGACCCAGCCTTTCCTTTGACGGATTTTTTCGGTGGATGCTTAGCTACGGCTCCATTGCTTTTCATCGAATTATTTCGACTCTGTTTCACCTTGTCTTTAGTTCCGCAATCGTCATCGTCGCCCTCATTTTCAGAACCCGATTTTGAAGCAGCAGCTGCACCACATTTATCACTGGCGCTGCTGACGTTAGTTTCGTCGTGTCGAACTTTTTGTTGCTTCCGCTGCTTACCCTTTATGTCACTGCTGCTGTCGTCGCTATCATCGCTTTGTGTGGCGTCATCAGTATGGCTAGACTTTGACTTTAGTTTTTTCTGCACAGTGCGCTTGCTTGGATTTAACCTTTTGTTGTTATCTGATTGGTTTTCTATTAAGTTGCTAATTTTTTCGCCTTCACCGCCGCTGTCGTTTACTCTTGTTTTGCCATCGGTACGATCTTTGGATGAATAATTCTGTTTGTCTCGCTTTTGGCTTATGGCTTTCTTTTGTGATGATGGCGCTTCCCGAGACTTTAGTTTTCCACAACTATTCATACTTATTTTGGTTTCATCGACAATGGTGCTGGCAGACGTTCGATGTTGACTCTGTGCAAAGTTCACATCTTTAACGTCACTGGTCGAAGATCCTGTGTCTATAGTTTCACCGCTTGACATGTCATTTTTGGATTCCTTATCAGCAGATGAAGCAGAACTGCCGGAACCTTTAACTTTATAGCCGTCGTGTTCGTCTTGAAACTCCCTGTTGTTGGCTTTTTTCGTCTCTTTCTGCTTAATAGTACCGGAATCTTTCGAGTCTGTTGCCGAACAAAGTGAACGTTGCGACTGTTTACTACCGACTGCCGAAGTGTCGTTAGCGGTGGTACTAGATTTTTCCGACTGTCGTTGCTGTTGACTGTGTTGCTTGCTGTTGCCTGGTTTTTTTGGACTACCAATAGATGTACCCTTGTCGCCTGCAATCGATGTCTCTTTATCTTTCGCTAGCTTTGCTGACACAGTGCTTCTGTGTTTCGGATCTAGTGACTGATCCTTAGCGTTGTGGGATGTACATCCTTTGTGTCTGTTATATTTCGAATTATCTTTGCCACCGCCGGCTTGTGATATGGATTTATCTTGCTTCTTTGCACCTTCTTTTGTACCAGCACACCACTTTCGTGCGTCATTGCTGTCTTCTGCTGAGGAAGCCACTGTCTTTTTGGATGACGAAGACTTATCGCGGCTTTTCAGCGGCGGATCGTCAAATGTGAAAGTCGGCTGAGCGAATACGGCATCGCGCCGCATTTTCTGCTGTTGCTGTTGAAGTTTCTTTTTGATCTTCGGTAACGTTTTGCGAAGCTGTGTCACTGCGGTTGTTGTGGATGTGGTATTAGTGGTTGTCGTATTTGTTGATGCAGCAGCCGGTGTCGAATGCATTGTACTTTTGCTTATAACATTAATCACAGCACTGGCCGATGATGAAGAATTTGGCAATGCGACGGACGAGTTGCTGCTCTGCTGGTGTTTCGATGAAACGTGACTAAACAACTCGTCGAGTTCTTTGTTTCGCTGCTCGTCACTGTTTTTCGCATTCGAAGGCTGTGATTTCACCTGGACTGTAGGTTGCCGATCGTCTTTCAGAGACTCATCTGCCTTTAGTGTTCCATTATTGAAACTACACTGCGAGGTCGATCTTGCGTCAAACGAATCACCAGTACTATCATCGGCACCGGTAAGTGTTGGCGACGTTAGGCATCTAGACGCCGCGGCAGCTGGTGGCGGAGATGAAATACTGAGTTTAGAATTGACAGAATTCGCAGCACATCCATCGCTATATCGACGACTACCATTATTGTATACGGCAACAACGCCATTCTTTCGACTGCTGTGCGGTGACTGTGGTGATTGAGGCCCGTCAGTATTAGCAGAAAGTAATTCAGTTTCGCTATGGTAATTCACATCACCGTTAACGACTCGGGGCGTTGCATCTTTAAGAAGAAACTGGTTATTGCCATCATCAGTGGTAGTTGACGACAACGAACGCGACGACTTCTTCAATATTCCATGAAGTGGTGGCGGAGAAATGATAACTGGTGGAGCAGTCGTTGGTTGAAGCCCTACAGGTGACGGGGCCAGGATGCCGTGTTGAGAAGTAGTCGTAGCGGAATTAAACACCATAGGTGGCGTATGCGGATATTTTACACCTAACAACCCTCCAGATTTTGTCTGCGGTGATGTTGCGCCGCCATCGGCTTGGGGAAAAGCCTGATGCGATGGAATGTTCAGCATTAAAGGACTAGCATGGTGACAATCGCCCTTTGTGACGATGCGTCGGTTCAACAACAGGTGACCGTTGTTATAATGAGATCCGTGTAAACCAGCAGATGTCGTCAGTTCATCGCTTACATCATTGAAATAATTGTTTTCTTTTGAAAAATTACTCAACTGAGGATCTGGCTGTTGCGCACGATGTTTATGATATAGATTGTCATTAAGTGGCCCTGGAATAGGCCCGAGAGGCGGTATAGAGTCAGAAAATGAACCGTAAACACCCGGTGTGTACTTTGCGCCTGCGCCGGCAAGTCGTTGAATGTCTTGGTCAAATATGGAACTTTTATATAAATTCGAGCGGGCTGCCTGAGACGGATTGAATGGCAACGAAGGCGCTACAATACCTCCAGGGGACAACATTATTCCGCCATTCGTCTGACCAAGTCCTATGCTGCCATAATCTTGCATTGCGCACGAAGTTTGCTGGCTATCACCACCACTTTGGCCACTGCTTGTGTTATCATTACTAGTCTGGTTACTATCGCCACAGCTACCACAGCCATTGTCCATTGAATAATTGCCTCCAGCGCCAGTGCTTCCACCACCACCACCAGATGCCCCCGATCCACCATACGGACCACCTCCATTTGTCAAGCCGCAACCAGCGGCCACACTGCAACTTGTGGGCTGGACTGTTGCTGTCTTTTTCTTAATGGTGTACTTGGTATAATCGACAACTGTTGGGGAAGCCGTTGTCGTTGTCGCAGTAGAAACAGTAGCCGCCAATGAGGCTCGAGAGCCAACAACCAGTGCTGTATTTTTATTTGCTGCCTCAGATTCGGACGAACCTGACGTGCCCCGCCTGGCAGCAGCTGCGTTAATAGCGGCATTCGCTAGTTGCAAACTTAGCTTTGCTGCGACAGTCGATGACGATCCACTGCTACTGCCATCCGGCTTATTAACCGCCTTAACAGCACGCTCAAGCACGTTGAATTTTTCGTCAAGTGCTTTAATACGTTCTTCCAGCGAAGGTCGGCCAGAGGCGCCCGGTGATAGGGTGTTCGTTCCGCTGCCACCAGCGGCTATGCCAGACACGGTCCCATCTTTCGGAGACTGAAGTAACTCACTTGTCATTAGTGCCGACTGAAATGGATCAGTTGAAGTGACCGCAGTTGCAACCTGAGTTAGATGGTTCGTACTTGCTACATTTGAAGCAATCAAACTACAGCTCTGCACCGTACCGCCAGTTCCGTCTGTGGTTGACGGCGAAAGTTCAACGTCTGAAGCATTTGTTACAACTACACCATCATCCTTGCCCGAAACGGCTCCACTGGCTGTTGCTGTGATAGTGCCCTCCACAGTGGTAATTACTTTGGAATTCAAACTTGTGCCCGAGCCCACAGCAGAAACAGATTTTTTTCCAGTCCATTTTTCGAGACGTGTTTTTTGGCTATGAATTGCCCACGTCGGCGGAATGCTAATAAATGCACCAACTTTGTCCAATAAAATTTGGCGACGTGTAAGGCGAAGTTCATCGATTAACCGAGGATCTTCCTGCGCAGAAGAAGCAGTTCCAAGCACCTCCATCGAAGCTACTCCACCGTCGTTGTCATTAGAAACAATTGCAGCTGATTCTATCCTCTCCAACGGAATCTGCGGAGGTGGCGCATGTTTCGATGGTGCGGATTTAATTACCTTCGATGCTGCAGACTGCTTTCCAGCAGACGGCTGCGAAGATTTATTAGAACCCTGCGGCAGTTTGCTAGCTGATTTATCCAGATTATTAGCTTCACCGCTTGACGACTTGGACAAACGTCCGGCTGTGTCATCCGCTAGTATCGGCTGCTCTTGTAAATTGGCCGCAGTATCTTTTGCTAACAAGGCATCCTTCGAAGCGTGAACTGCCCGCACAGACGACGAATCAGGCCGCACTGATGGTGTAACAATGGCCGTTAACGAAGCTTTTGACGAGTCAGACGCCGCGTGTAGCTTTGTTATAGGTAACGCTTTAACGATAGGTCTTTTGTCAGCTAGTTTAGTTTTTTCGTCAATCTCATCGCGATCAGAAGTACATTCGTCTTTAATTTTGCTTACACCAACGTCTACAGCAGCACTGTCACTAACTAATGTGCTTGCGCTAACACAATTATTTCTTATATCACCAGCAAAAGCGTCAAATTTACATGACGGACTGTTATTGTCTTCGGGGTTATCTTTTGCGATATCTGTCGACTGTGAATCTGACGCATCGGTACTTTCACCGATCATTTTTATTTGTGGTCGCTTACGTTTTTTAAACTCCGTCGCCTCCAACGCAACAGCTAAATTTACAGCCGGTTCTTCTAAACCAACGTTAGTAGCTAAATCTGCAGCGTCTTCGTCATATTTGAGATCTTGGCGATGAGAATGCGCGGACATGATAACATCTGTTGTGGAATTGGAACTGCTTGGAATACTTGCAGGAACTACAGACAACGGCTCTTGCTTAACAGTTCCACTTTGATATTGCTGCAGCAGCTGTTCTTGCTGCTGCTCTACAACCATTAGCTCTGACTTTAAATCCTGCCGTAATTTTTCATGGCTCTCGGGCGAACCGACACGGTCAGCAATGCTGCTGTTCGTTATACCTGCAACTGCGTTAATGCGAGGCCCGTTACCTCCGCCTCCACTACCATTTAATTGCTCTAGCATTGCAAGAAGTTGCTGCTTTTCGTGCATCAGTTCGTTCATCGACATATCAACGCCCGACGAAGCTACACCAACAGACGAACCTGAAAGCAATTTGCCATCGACACCCACTTTTGACCGCAAAGTAGCTGACGCTTGTGCACAAGATGCCACCGTAGCAACAACCGGGACAGGCGCGTTCACGACATCTACCTCCTTCGACTTCGCTTCTTGCGGTTCAACTTTAGGCATAACAGGAGTTAGGACAGCCTGTAGATGTTCCTGTCCGTCATTCACTCGCAATATTTTTTCGTTAGCGATATCTCGCTCTTTACTGCCTAGCTTTCGCCGTTTCTTATCTTGTTCCCCATTCCTCGTGCCTTTCATACTCTTGTTAGCGTCTATTGCGTTTCCTTTATTTTTGTCACCGTCCTCATCCGTATCGCGGTTACCGGCCGCGTCGTCAACTTCCGACATGGATCGCGTCAGCGCAGCACAATGCCGCCGTCGTTTGCGCTGTCTGCCATCTCGCCGTTTGCCGCCGCCGTATCGACGCCGATCTTTGTCTTTTTTAACATCATCCTCCGTCGCCGCGTTGTCGCCATCCGAACCGTCGACGTCCGAGGCTGCATCTTCGACGCTGTCGCTTTCTGAGTCGTCGACGCTATCACTGTCTTCGAACGCAGCTGCCGACGACGACGGCGATGATGACGATGAGCGGTTGTGAACATGATGCCGATGTCGGCGGCGTGAGGATGATCGTTGATGTCGCTTCCGCCTCTTTTTACGCCCTGATGCGGTGCTCTCGTTCAGTAATATCTTTCTCCGATCTTTAGATGACCGTTTGTTTCCGTCTGGTCCTGAAAATCGACAATCAGGAATATAACGAAATAGACATTTTAGATTTTTATATGGCGAAAGCCCAAGTTAAAAAAATTTAAGCCAACAAAATCCGAAATTGTATGAGTATTTTTATTTCAGACAAATAAAACACTGTAGACCGCGACATCACTGCTTTCGGTCTCTACATTTTCATTTGTTAAAATCTGGATGGAACTGGTATCAGAGGCAAAGTTCTAGACAAAACTTTAACCTCATTATCGCTATCATCTCTCCTCACACCTCCTACAAGAACGTAGTAACAAAGTCATTTTTTCCAAAATTGTTTTATTCTTTCCGAAAAGTATCGATGAGCAAATGTTTGAATAAGATGCTACGGATAGCTCGAAGTTAGAATTGAGTTCCTTTGGTGGCGGAGGGGAGGTAGACTTCCACACCATACTTCGCCACAACAATTCAGTGAACCAAACTAGCCGGTTTATGACTCCACTTCATCATTTCTGCCCTTTTCACGATCCACTGGACCACCGCAACTTTGATGGCCTCTTCCAGCACGAGTGTCGCAGCGAATAGTTGGCCACCCCACTTTGAACAGGCGCAAGTTTAACCCTTTATTGGAGGCTCGATCCTTGCAGCTCTAGCACGGCCCTCGCACTAATTTTTCTGTTGGAACAAAACATCGCACAGCGAAACTCAATTTCCGCTGGGTACCGAAGTTCCTTCTGGAAACTTATGTTGTTGATGCAAAATTATTTGCAGTAGAACACTAAATATAGATAACAGGCCACTCCGTGTGAATTTCGTTAAAAATACATTTGAAATACAAATGGTTTCCAATGCAGAGTCACTAATCTATTGGTGTATTGTAATATTCCGGCATTCAATGCCTAAGATGTAAGCTAGCATGTGTGACAAGTAACTACTAGTTGGGTATAACAGCCGTACGCAGCAGATTAAAGGGTCTTTCCTGTTATCCCTCCAGCCGGAATTTCGTCAATTTTAAAGATACAGATAAAATTTTGGTACCAATCGATTCAGTTTGATGAGCTGATCCAGAAAATACACATTTTACCCACATCCCTGACAATTTTTTATTTTTTGAGGTCCCAATGGTCTCCTTTGGGAACCCAAACATTTTTTTCTTTTGAATATGGTCATATTGTGTACCATTCGACTCGACTTGATGAGACAGGATAATTTGTCGAAATCTACCCCACCGTTAGAACGTTATGAGAGTCCAAGTAACCCTAATGGGCCGTACGTTATAACATTAGAAAAAATAACAGCTTAGAGCGGGGGTTCGGGGGGCGGCAACCCCCGACTTAGGCTTAGTGCATGTCTCATATAAAGACCTTAGCTTAGGCTACGACTTAGGCTTAGTTTACCCAGAACGGTTGTAACTTCCTAACGGCGGGGTAGATTACAATAAATTACACACCAGTCGACTTCTCTCACCAAGCCGAGTCAAATGGTAACCAATATGACCATATTCAAAAGAAAAAATTTTTGAGTTCCCAAGGGGGACCATTGGGACCTCAAAAAATCTAAAAAAAATTTGTCAGGGATATGGGCAAAATAGGTATTTTCTGAACCAGCTCATCGAGCTGAATCGATTGGTACCAAAGTTTTAACTGTATCTTCAAAATTGACGAAATTCTAGCAGGGGGATAACCGAAAAGACCCGATTAAAGCACGTATATAAATATATACAGAGATGCGTTTTTCTACTATCCCAAAGCTATGAGATTATGCATTCACAATGATATTTAAACTTACAGTAACCAACGAGCAACAGAAAGCGCAATTTTTTCAAAAGAATTTTTTGAAAAGCCCACGAAAAAGCTATGTGGATTTTTGAAAAACTCCTTGTCCTACGGCGGAATAATAGATTCCAATTTGACATACTAATACTAGTAGTCCCATCGTCCATTTGTTCTTCCTTCACGCGTATTTTCGAAATCTCTTGATGTAAACACTGCGAAGCTGACCGTTTTTGGTGTTCGGTATTCTCCTGCAATAAAATATTTTTTATAAATTGAAGTACAATCAAATTAAAATTCTACTAATCATTACGGCAGTCACATATAGATGTATCAAGTAATAACCGGATCCGTCCATCTAAACTGGATCCTGGTCTTCGAAACTTATATATATAGTAAAAATAAAGGAAAAAATGAAGGTACTGTGGATTTAAAATAAATTTCACATTAAACTTAATGTATTGCGATGACATTATTGTCTCTCTGGGACATTGATGAGGCCGAGGAACACACTGTTGAGTTAATGATGATTTTCTGATCAGAATGTTAAACACCAATCGTAGTGGAACTACATTTTTTGAGCGGAGCGACGGCATTAGTAATTGAACGCACTCAGTGTCTTGGGAATATATTATTACCTAGACAACAATAGTAATAATGAAAGAATAGTTTTATTCCTTTCGAACGAAAAGCAAGGCAAAGGAAGTCACGTGGCTTATACAGCATGGTGAAGAATGGCAATCGAAGCAAAATGTAAGAGTTGCTACTCGCCATACCTGAAAACCCCATGGTATCTGCCGTTAAAACGACTCTACGACCAATAATTAAGCTGTTATGAGCTTAATTAGGGTGTTAATTAGCTAATTAGCTTAATTAATGATAAAATTTTCAAGTTGCCAAACTTCTAAAATATCAGGTGCACATCCTCACATGGTAAGCTTTCAAACAAAAAAAAGTTTTTTGAAATAGGTTCAGTGGTTCTTGAGATCCATGAAAGACTAACGGACGAACGGATGGACAGACGAACGGACATCGACTTTTTTGTTCCCAGACAGAAAATAAAAACGCTTCGCTCGGCGACCTCACTCCGCTCAATGAGGCAAACTGTGATATTGCTCGCACAGTTTCTATATGTACAGTTTGTTATCAAGAAAGCAGTTTCTGTCTGCTTTGCAGATATGTTACTTTACTCCAATGTAGACTGATTACAAAGTTTGCAAGCCCACTGGATAGTGCTTGATGTAATTTATATTAGTCAAGCTATAGCTAAGTACTTCAATAATCCATACTCTGTTATGTGTACCAACTTGAACCGGTTAAATATATATACCGCAGATTTCATAATAAGTAAGCCGTTACAAGCATCGACCTAGATTTGTTTTGCTTACAAACTCCTGCCGGATGAAGATGAAAAATTCATAATGAAATTGTGTCCTACTTACGTTTAACAGGACAACTTGCTCAGTTAATCTTTTCTTTTGTTTGGGTATGTTTTGAACATGATCATTGCTTATATACAACGAATGTTTGCACCACAGATGAAGCAAAAATATGGACAATTTTAAACCGGAATGCCGGTTCCTGTATAGTTTTTGGGTTTCGCCAACCGGAACACAATTTTCGCCGCAACCTGAATTCCGGTTACTCGCCGAGATCTATAGATATTCCAAATTTAAAAAGAATTGATTAAGCGACTCTACAGCTTTTCAAATTACAAACAAATAAGTGTCACGGCAAGCTGTGTTGCTCTCGTGAGTTATGCTATAATATAAATTAATTCGGGTTTCATCTTGGGCCCAATTGGATACTTCGTGAAGTTGTAGATCTCATTCAATTCTATAGCCAAGCCTTAAAAGATTTACTTTGCGGCAGCCACTACTCTCATGACGGCGGAGCTGTATCGTCGGTTAGTATTAAAGCTATTTAGAACTTGAAGGTGGGTCAACAAACGATTGCGCCGCGAGCGTTATCATTGCGAGCAGCCTTGAAAACCTTTATATTCGCAAATTTAACAAAATTACAGCATCAGATTGAGCGGTTACGCAGATGTTACTATTTTATTGGGGTGTATTTTGGGCCCCATGGGCAAATTTAAAACACATTAGAATCAACCCTGTAGCGTAAATCAAAAGACACAAAGAATATTCAATTGCTGCACAACATTAGATCAAAATATATATGCCAGGGAATAACCGGAACCGAAATTTACCGGAACCGGAACCAGCAACCGGAACCGTCCATTTAAACCGGATCCGGAACCTGGTCTTCGAAACCTATATGTAGCAAAACAGATGAAGGAAGAAATACAGGTACAGTGGATTTAAATGTGTCAAAAATAACTTTTATATTAAACTTAATGTATTGTGATGGCATTATTGCCTTTCTGGAACTATAAAGTGACTGAGGAAGCTAAATAATGTTTATTTATCGATCAATATATCATTTTTTGAGGCTGGTGCTTCTACTTCAATTTTATTTACAAAGTTTACAAGCGCACTGGCTCGTGCTTGCCGCAATTTCTGTTACCAAAACATACACTAAGTACTTTTACGTAAGCCATACTCTGTTACCGAGTTGGACCGGTTTAATTCGAACATACCCCGCAGACTTCTGAATGTGCAAAATAGCTGCTACAAGCATTGACCTGGCTTAGATTTGTTAACAAACTCTTGCAGGTTATTATGAAAAATTCCTACTGAAATTATGTGCCCAACTTACGTTCCACACGACAAATTGCTTAGTTAATCTTTTCTTTTGCTTGATTGTATTGGAGCTTAATCATTGTATAATATATATTACATATGTTTGGATCACAGATGAATCAAAAATGTGGAAAATTTGAAACAAATTTTTTAAACCGGAATTCCGGTTCCGGTATGGTTTTTGCCCTTTGCCGGAACCGCAACCGGAACACGATTTTCGCCGGCACCGGAATTCCGGTTACTCCCTGATATATGCATGAACCGTTTGGTGAGATATTTTCAGTTTCGGTTATTTTGGGCCCCATGAGCCCACTCAGAACCATTTTTGCCCCAACCCTGGGTTGTGTTAATAAGTGTTACAATTTACTCGTAGATAACAAGCTGAAATTTCGGCATGCGAATGAATCATAAAGAATAAATTATATCGATGAAAAAGTGTAAGCAGCCGTCAGCAAAGCCAAAAGTTGTACCAACAAAAAATTTCTATTATCAAGATTAATTAATACTTACAAGAAACTCATTATAAACAATACCCTTTTTATATAATTTATGCAAAATAAATTAATCAATTATACATACCGGACCAACCCTGCCTTGATCACTAGGCGTAGGTGTACCAGTAATTGATCCACCGATTCTATAACGGAAAACAAAATAAGATATACACATTATTACGCTATGTATGACACACACTTCACATAATGTATATACTTTGTCCTGTGGATCACAGATTTTTAAGGGTTTCACCAAATTAAAAATATCTTTTCGAAAAACCGAGCTTAAACTACCAAATTTGCAACTATGAGATTTTAGTCACTAGAAGTCCTATATTTATTTGAAAAACTCTGTAGACCATGACATCACTGCGCCGAGTTTGTATTTTCATCTGTGAAAATTTGGCCAAATTTTGCACAATGAAAACCCCACCTAGACAGAACTTTTGGTGCTTTAACTTCACAACATCCATCACCTCTCAACACATTTTCTGCGAAAATGTAGTAAAGCCATCATATTGTTTTGAATTGCTATTGTTCAAAATGTGTCAAAAAAACAAAATATTTATGCCCTGGATAGTTGTTTCACTTGGCTTCCAGGAATGGTGAATGGGAACGGCACACCAACCTTGGTCTCACCGCACTTCTTAAGTACATCCCAATTTTAGCGCCCCCATATTATATACTATAATATACGAAATTAGAGCGCAAACTAGGTTCGAACACAACTCAATATAAAATTTTTTGACATTTTGAATACAGCAATAAGTAAAAATTATAATAAAATGGATCGTATGTCAAAGCACAGGTGCGACAACGTAAAGGTAAGAGTATCATGCTGTTGTTCAACGGTTCGTATTAATTACCAAAGATCTAATAATACATTATTCGCATTTTTGATAATCATGTACACTACCTAAAGTATATATATTTTTGCATGGTTACAATGTTGCTTACTTATCAACGCGATGTGCATTCAGCGTTCCGTGTAAAGGGTCGTTCACTCCAACGGAGTCGATATTTGGTCCACCGGGCATATCGGTCAAGTAATGATCTTTGATCGAATACGAATGATTCATGCGTTCGATGCGATCGAGAAATGCATCTTGTAATTCGCGGGATGCAAAATCCACCTAAACAGTAAAAGTAACTATATACGTTAAAAGCAAAGGTCATGCAAGAATATTGAAATTAGCTACATATCATATTCAGAATTAGCGATCTGACAGAGACCATAGCATTTTTTCGTTGCTATATATTATGCATATTTCCAGCAAATATATATACCTAAGCACACGTAACATATTGCATAAATATACTTAGAAACGAAGCGAGCAGCGGCTATTCAAATGTCGGTGAACTGATCAACATTGTCTCAATCGTTATTTCATAACTAGAATGGGCTTGCACAATTATTATCCTATGCGTGAAAACATCTAATTCAGCATATACAGTGCCGCGGCAAGGGCGTGCGCCCCCACCCCAGTTTCCATGTCCGGATCCCCCTTACTCATAGCAGTATATATTAGCAACAGTTTCCGTGGTCCCCAGTGGAGCAGTATCATGGGCAACGATATATTATGAGGCCCTAACCGAATAATATTGACGACTGTCTTCCGATACCCCCTCCCTATGCCCCCATTATGGTAAATAATGTAGTAGATTTTTCATTACTGAATCAGAAATGAGCCCTTGATGTCCGAAACACCCTAACGGTATAGGAGAGGAGTTGTCGCCGCCCTGTGTATACACCTATCATGTAGCTTTGTATGTTGTTGCCCGTGTAGGAATCTAAAACAGCCAAAAGTGTTATAGTTTCCAAAACTGCTGGTAGTTGTCAATTTATTAACGGAGTGCCAAAACGAGTGCATATGTTTTCAGCATCGCTGAATACGACGAAACAAATTGTACATATCTGTCATCTTTTGGTCACCGTAGGAAAAATAAAATTGTAATACACAGAAAAGAAATGCACGTGATGTTCGCATAAACCTAGAGAACAGAATGAAATTAGAAAATACGTTTGAAATATACGTGCAAAACCTGAATGTTTATAGCTACATTTGGGTATATCTTACAAGAGTTTTTAAATATTTTTGTGTTATCAATGTTATATCCCCATTGTGCCAAAAATCTTCCAGCTAATTTTTTGCCAGTATATTTTCATATACCTATAGTGTTATAAATTATACTGCTCAAACCTATTTATGAGCTGAGTTAAACGGCGGAAAAATATCGTATATACCTTAGAATTGAAAGATTTCGAGCTGGGGTTGGCGGCAAAAAAGTTCTCAAGCCGAAGGAATTTCTCATCCTGCCATCCCTCGAGGATCGGTAAATTGAGTAGCATACATGCGACAAATAACTTACTTCAGGGACGCCGCCTGCGGCTATAGTTACCCTTCTCAAATCGCAAGGGCTGAAAAATTTGTAAAACGAATATCGGCACCCCCCTTTGATACAGCGGCCATTTTCAGGCGGCGTATCAATTTAACACACCATAGTTTGGAGGGCTTCAGTGATGTCAAAGTTGGGGCACTCACACTATTGTTCAACTAACATGATAGCGTCGGCACTGACTACAACAGTATCCAAATACAATGCCAGGAGATAGGATAGTTATGGGTCAAATGAAAAAAAATCGCTAAAAACAATCAAACTATTTTGCGTTACATAAACGTACAAAATTGGCGCGCAAGTAAACTTTGCTCGTGGAGTTACGTATCTATAATACTGATGGACAGTTTCCAACGGTTAAACAACACTAAGCTCTAAGTAAATCGCCGTTACAGACACAAAAATGTACTACAAAACAAAAACAATAAGACATAGCTACAAAAACTCACCTGCACACGCTTTCCAGAAATATTTCGGCCTTTCATATCTTGGACAGCTTTTGTTGCAACTTCGACGTTTTCAAAATAAACCAACGCTTGACATACATCACGATCGATTACAATATCTTGAACGGTTCCATAAAAATTAAGCTTACGCAAAACGTGCGACTCCATAACATACTGCGACAAATCGTCGAGCCAAATTACATGCGACGCCAACGATTTTCCGAAGCCAAGTTTTAGCTTATTGGGCCCGCTTACAAAATCGCTATCCATCGCTTTAATCGCACGAACGACAGATTTAATGTCGGCAAATTGTACGAATGCAAACGGCGACGGCGTGTTTTGATTTTTAATATCGATGTCGAGTATTTCCCCAAATGGCAAAAATAGACTTCGCAAATTGTCCGGCGTCAGATTACGATTGTTCAAATGGCCGACGTACAGAGTTCGTGACGATAGCGGATGATATTCGTCGATTTCTTTGGCGGACGGCAGAGGCTGGAGCATATGCATAAGTTGTTGTTGCTGCTGTTGTTGCTGTATTGCTGACAGTTGTTGCTGACGCTGCTGGTGATGCAACTGCAGTTGTTGCTTCGGTTCGTCAGTTAGAACAGTCAAATTCGGCGGCGCAAGCTCGACCACGATCCGATTTCCGAAAAAAAGCGTATCATCCAAATTTGTAGACGTTAGAATTTTTGCTACGTGCTCGAATCTGCAATATACAAATTTATAAAAGTAATGTGTGTGCCATACCCAGCTACATTATTCAGATGAAATACGGTACGAATGTTATGCATTTTTCAGTTTTGGCATTACATTGTGCACTCCATTGT
Source organism: Trileptium ribeirensis (assembly GCA_030248225.1). NCBI lineage: Eukaryota > Metazoa > Nematoda > Enoplea > Enoplida > Thoracostomopsidae > Trileptium > Trileptium ribeirensis. Next base: position 82,316 of record JASANE010009149.1, on the reverse strand, counting down.
TCAATTATTTTAAAAGCTTAAGAATTTCTATGACAGCGGGTCCCGACGCAAACTAACTATGGTAATACCAGCCATAGCGATATAGCGGACCCACAATTGTGCTATTAACATTGTTAACAATAAGTTGTATGGTTGAGTAGCATCTGAAATTTATAAAGGAGCACAGACAGAAGGAGGACAGACTGAGAATTCTGGTGAGCAAGGGCGAAGCCCATAAACAACTTGTTAAACGATGACACTCAACAAACAAGAAAAAGACTCACTTGCTAAAGCTAATCAGCGCATAGCGTCCGTCACCCTCGCCCAACACTCTCGTCGACGTCACGTAGCCAACCTTTTTGTATTTCTGATACAGGGCGTCTGTAAGGTTTTGATCTAAAATATTGGTAAAAATTATATTAATAATATGTGTATATAATGCAAATTGCTAAGAAACCAGTCTCACGCATCGTTATGAAATCAGAACGCCTTTGTGGCAAATTATACTTCTATTGCGGTTGTCCATTTGAAATGTATAAATAAGCATTGATTCAGATATTGTTAAATATAAAATCCAATTACAAAAATTTGCTCAAGGTAAACTATATTTTAGCGCACCTCAACAAAAAATTTCAACACCCAAATATTGCAAACAACTTGACAGCTACATTTTAAGAGATTTTAGTATTGCTAGGATTGTAACCAAGTTTACAAAAGTTCGTTGTGCGCTTCGCTGGCTAACCTTCGTCACAATCACTGCCTCTATATGCTCGTTCTGTAGATACTGGAAAACAAAGCGGACATGAGCCGCTATTGCGGTACGAAACGGGGCCCGCGCACATCCCAGACTATGTTACGAAGTAATATTCATATATATGTATACGTATATAAAATATTACAATAAGCTGCCTCGTACCGAGAATGCCGATTGGCAAGTTTTTCACCAAAATAACCGGACGGGGCGGTTCGCCTGACGTTTTCGCCAGCTCGGCGAGGAATTTTGTCGCAGTATCATTGGAGACAGCCGAGCCGTGATTTTCATCACCGGACTTGTTGCTATAATACAAACAAAAACAATTTCATAAAAAGTTATGACCCACATAAAATATATACGTAGCTACTTTATATACTGGAGCGTGGTATGTGAGAAATAGTTTGTAAAAACAAGATCATATGTGGCAGAACTTCAAGTTTCATGAAAAAACGTTAAGCACACAGCTGTTACGAACTAAAGATTTGTAATGTATATATATACGTACGGTGATTAGCGACTCTAACATTATGTTCCGGTTAGTTTTCGCAGCGATTGTATAAGCTGGTTCAATATTGCCGTCAGCAATATCGAACAAAATAGCGCTAACGCAAGCTTAGTGTGTCTTTAGCCCGGATAAACTCGTTCAATACATGTGAAAGCAAAATTGATAATAACCGCAAAAAACATAACATACTTAGCTGTAACACAAAATCGTAATAATAAAATATTAGCTTACCTTCGGCTTCCTGAACTCGATGAACGGCTACTACTGCCAGATGATCGTCTCGAACGCACAGAACTAAAATAAACACAAATATATACATATACATCTGCATTAGCAGTTTATAAGCCGGACTGCTATTCTAGTTTTTAATCGAACGTTTATCATTGAATATATGTAGCATCACAAAATTGCAATCATTCCGTGCGTAAGAAAGCAAAGCCGGCGCCCAAGGATTTTGTGCGTATGACACAAATTTTCTTTCCAGACATGAAATCATGTGAAACGAACCGTTGTACTTTTTATGCCAGACATTTACAGTTTTATCACATTTCAAAGTTAACATAGCAACGATTATAAACAAAGCGTTTGTTTTAACGCAAGGTGATTGCCAAGTGTTACCCCTCTTAATTCTCACAATGAACGATTATCGCGGCGCCGGAAAACAAGAATCGCTGCTCTGCCTCAGATTAAATCGGTCGTTAATATTCTCATCGACTTTCCCTTTGCTCAAAACGTCGACCCAAAATTTTAGTCCTAACCAAAACACATAAGTTACAAAATTGGACGAACATTCGCGTATATATTAAAGAGGGCAAATTATGAGTTTCGGGCAATCCAGCATTTAGTAATGCCAAGGTGAACACTTAGGTGTGTCCAACCAAATTATCACAAACTATCAATTTACGAACGACAGTAAAATCATGCAAACTCTAAACGGTACATACCAACAATATCTTATTCCTTGTAGCGACTTGTACTCTCTAGGACCTAGCAGTATCCTGCAAGAGCCACCTTTCGTTTCCCTAATTTTCTTGATCATCGTTGTCGACAAAAAATTTGGTATTACGTCAAATCTGTTATAATCTCAACTTGCACCAAAGATTAACTGATTTATTATGCACATAAATATACATATGTAAATTTTACTAAAACTACTATATATCGATGGAGCAGATGCAAACCAACTATGAATGCATAAAATAATTTGTTGGACCGCTATTTTGCCAATGTCAATTCAATGTGACTGGACATCCTTCCCAACTCTAGGGTATGCACATTTTATATAATTTACATACATATAAAATATAACGACTCAATACGAAACTGAAACTATGCAATTTTTACAACGGAACTTCTTTACATGCAAAAAGCAACACTATCTAGAACGGCAGGTGCCAAAAATGTTCTGAAATAGCATGAATTTTATGAGTGGTCTGTACAGCCTCGCTATGTTCCCCTGCAACACTGGTTAGCATTAATTAAGGGTCAATGCTCACCAACAACTTACATACTTTATCTATAACTTAACTTTAATGGTAGTTGCCATAAGTTAAATGACAAGAGTCCATAATATAACAAGAATCCATGGTAAGCCCTTGAACAGGAGTGTCACATACTTCTGCAAGAGGCATCATGGACCCTTGGTTACAGCAAGAATTGTTTTTTATGTGATGAGTGCGACACTCCTCAGCAAAAGTACATTAATCAGAGAAGTATGTCGCGGTGCGTTTCGTGCTGTTCTCTCCTGTATTTCATGGAAGGGGATTGGATGGTTGGGGCTGTTCATCTATGTCCACTACATTTTATGGGTGGGGGCAACGGGCAAGTGTCCCCTACCCCACAAAATACGGGGGGGCACAAGCAGGTTTTTTTCAAAAATTGTACTGTTCAAAAATTTGGTCATTTATAACCGTGAGTGTTCATTTTTTAGCATGACTGGTCTATTTTACAACTAGCTATAACCGCTTAGATACGTATGCCCGTATACGTAACCAAACTAGCATATATTACATAGGTATGTATATGTGGGTTTATTACTTAAGCTATATACACATAGATAACTTAAGTGTCTTGTGTGCTGCTTTATATATATATACATATGAATAAAAGCTTATGAACATTACGAATCATATAGTCTTAAGCATTGCAACCAAAACTCTGTTTCGAAAGATGGGTTTGGTGGGGTTAAATGTTCCTGTTCATTTATATGGTCATTTTTAAAACGTGGTGTTCACTTATAAGAAATTGTGTTCAAAAGAACATGTTTTTGACCATGAAAAACCCTGGGCACAAATTTCCCCACGAAATACAGGTGGACAAAATGCCTACCACAAAATGCAGGCGGGGGCCAGCGCGAAACGTAGCGGCTAACAGTTCGTGCGCCGAAGAGTGTCATACCCTTCAGCGAAACATCAAGAGCTATTGTTTACACAATCGCGTAAAAACTATTCGCTACTAGCTAAGTTCATTTTTCTTCACATCAGGCCCCGTACTCGAATGATGAGCTCAGATTGCATCTGATGCGATCCGAATTGCACGTACGTATATAAATATTTTATATAGAGTGTATATATATGCACACTACATCCTATCCGAAATAGCATGCACAATATTTTGAGGTCCGAATCCGATGAAGCAGTGCGAAAAACAAATGTATACGTGCACATATACGGCGGATATATATACAATTTAAGATTGTATCGGATCAGATGCAATGAGCACGCAATTCGGATCAGATTCAATGTAAACACGGCGTAATATTAAAAGGCCGGGTAGTGCGTATGTAGCCCGTGTTCTTCCACTGCACCCAGCTCATCGTAAACTAACTAATTGTAATCCTTAGCACTGGGGAAATTTGCTGCAGCAATACATAACATAAATCCCATAGCGCGTATATACAGAATATAAAACGTATAAATAAAATAGATGTCGATATGGGTACCCCTCCCAAATGTCGGATATCACCTCAAGCTAAATCTACCCTTCAATTAAAGGCTTCAAACAAATCCTCCCCCCCTCGAAGCCGCGCGGGAAATTTTAGCAACAATAGGAAATGGGCTAGAAATGGGCAAAATTGGAGTAAATTTGGCAACAACTAAGCGAAATTAGGAGAAATTTACCGCAAATTGGCAAAATTTCAGTGCAAAATCTGCAAAAAATTTTGGTCTTAAAAGTTAAAAAAAATCTGCCCACAGAGATCATGTAAGCCGATGGACGATTAAAAACCATGCTATATGTTTATTCAATATGATTACATTTTACTGGTATCCTAAAGTTTATAGCGTTCTGGGAGGGGCTTTTTCGCTAGTTGACACAACAGGTAAAAGCTTGTTCGACTTCGTTTAGGAAATCTGCCATCCCAGTTACGCCGACGACGACAATGTTCCTACATACTGTACGCGACGGGTTTGAATCTACATGTCTCATCGTGCGATGACCATGGTATATAAGTATTGGTCATTTCAAAATGAATGAAGTTTGTTGGGGTTTGGAATAAAACAGGTGTTTTTGGGTTATGGCTCGTCGGCCCAAAGTGGCGCGTCTATATTAATTATGCATTCCACATTTTTTAAATTATTGTTCTAAACAAGATTTATCGAATTTTGTGAATAAAATTTTTAGTGAAAACCACGGACCAGGCCGGATTCATACAATTCAATTCTTGATCGGGATCAGGCCGACAAAAAATATTGCCTTCAGAATTAGAACTGCCAATTTAGCAAACTGTGAGGAAAACATATTGGGTGTCTTAGAAGTAACACCCCATCCTCCAACTATTGCTGAGACTGACATAATATACTTACAGCCCTATACTTTCAGGAATTATAACCGAATATATAATGTCTAACCAGTATCACAGAACATATTGTTTGTTCGATTGTACAGGGCATGAGCATTTTCTGTGACCAGATTTGTCGTCCCCGAATATATATCAGGGAATAAAGGGAACCGGAACCGTTCTTTAAACCGGATCCGGAACCTGGTCTGCGAAACTTATATTTAGTAAAACAGATGAAGGAAGAAATGAAGGTAAAGTGGATTTAAAATGTATTAAAAATAACTTTTACATTAAACTTAATGTATTACGATGAAACTATTGCCTTTCTGAAACTTTAAAGAGACTGATGAAGCTAATAATATTTATTTATCGATCAATATGTCGGTTGTTGGACACCCAGAGCAAAAATGTCTTCCACTATACACACTTGCGTATACGGCGTCAAATTCAATGTGCTTACAACGCATGGAGTGTTGAATAAACACTTTCGGCCTGTCCCCAGTCACTTCCCTTTACTACACATTCGTTTGTTACATGTTATTCTGTAGGAAACTTGAAATTATTTGTTTATATGGTTCTAAAACAAAATAATAGAAGGTAATTTTTTTTGATCAGTGGTCAGAGACAAATTTTATGCTAGTGATAGGAAAACAGTGGCCGTCAGTTAGATCATAATAGTAACTTTCTAATCAGAATGCTATAAATGAGACAAACTGTGATACTGCTCGAATAGTTTCAATAAATACAGTTTACTGCCAAGAGTATATACAGTTTCTAGCTGCGTTACAAATAACGTTACCTTACGTCAATGTAGACTAATTTACAAAGTTTACAAGCACACTGGCCGATGCTTGACGCAATTTATGTTAGCCAAGCTTATGCTAAGTACTTCTCGTAATCCATACCCAGTTGCCGAGTTGGACCGGTTTAATTCGAACATACTCCGCAGACTTCGGAATGGGTAAAATTGCTGCTACAATCAATGACCTGGCTTTGTTGATAACAAACTCCTGCAGGTTAAAATGAAAAATTCCTAGTGAAATTACGCGCCCTGCTTACGTTTCACACGCCAAATTGCTAAATTAATCTTTTCTTTTGCTTGTTTGGTTGTATTGGAACTTGATCATTCTATATATGGGTCTGTGGGCCGTATATATATGTATAATATATATATGTTTGGGCCACATATGAAGCAAAAATTTGGAAAATTTCAAACAAAATTTTTAAGCCGAAATTCCGGCTCCGGTATGGTTTTTGTGCGTTGCCGGAACCGCAACTGGAACACGATTTTCGCCTGAACCGGAACAGGAATTCCGGTTACTCCATGATATATATATTATTCGGTTATAATATATATATAAGTATATTATAAATATCTACGTACTAATAACTCTATCGAGATTACACAGCGTAGTGAAGCATAGAAAACAAACATCGGGAACGAGTTTCCCGTGCCCGAAAGCCCAAGTGAAACTTTTCAACTGCCCAGGACGCCAGAACAAATTTCGAATTTTGGGTCGAGGAACCACGAGGGTGCCATACCTCACAAACTATAACTCCAGAACCGGAGCCTTAATAGAAAAACAAAAAGGCATCGGCATTTATCATGTTACCATGAAATAAAAGCAACCAGAAGAAACCCTCATTTTGACCTCTGAGCCCGAACCGTGGAGGCGCCATACCCCCGTACACATGGAACCATACGTCGCAGAGCAAAACCAAGATCGGCAATGAGATTCCCATGCTCAAAAAACCCAAGTGAAATTTTTCAGCCGTCCAGTTCGTCAGAATAAATTTTCGAATTTTGGGTCGAACATACCGGAAACCCCATAACCGGAGCCTTAATCGAAAACCAAAAAAGGGGCATCGGCATTGAAATGAAACGAACCAAAAAAATTGAAAAGTTAAGTTAAAAATAACCTTGCTTCCATGAAGGGCACTAAAATGGGGTACAATGGGGCAAACGCCCGGAACCACATCTCAAATCAATAAACCTCGGGATCTACATGGTAAATCGACTATGCTGATTAGAATCAGCCCAAGATCATGAAAATCGGTTAAGTCATTCCAATGTTAAGGTAATCACACACAGACGGAATACAAAATTTCACTCCTGCAACACATAATCTCCACTACGTTACACTACGCTCAGATTACTAAATGTCTGATACTCGACTTAATTTAGATTATCGGATAACTGCTGTAAGACTGTATTCAATTAATCAAAATAGCCGTGATGTTGTGCGACAATGGTCCCGGCAGTCGTGTGAACAGCCCCCATATCATAAAATTATTGCTGCAATTAACAAAAAGTTTGATCTAACATGTTCCGTAGCTCACTTGCCCCGAACATGTAGACCACCGACGGCATCTGGTGACACTGCGATAGCTTATATTTTCTATCATTTTGACAGCAGCCTAACAAAGTCATTTCGCCGTTGCGCTGTTGAAACCTGCATCAGCAAATCAAATGTTTTCCGAATTATTAAAAGTCTGGGTCTAAAACCCTTTAGACCGACGTTAATTCATGCTCTGAATGACGGTGATTATGATCGCAAGGTTGAATTTTGCCAAAAATAGCTTCAGCGCCTTGACGATGATCTGAATTTAGCTAACAAAGTCATTTGGCAATTTTAAAGGGGACAGCCACGTTAACCGGCATAATTGTGCTTACTGGCATGCAGAAAACCCTCATAACACTATATGAATGTCCCTGCTCTGACATTATGTGTCGGCCGTGGTCCGGTGAATTTTTTGAGCGTTATTTATCGATGGCACTATCTAACGATCTAACTCAGAAACAACTATCTCATGATATTGCGAAATGAATTTTATCCTAATATTCAACAGTTACCAAATATTGACAGGCTTCAGTTTATGCAGGACGGCGAGCCTCCACATTTTGCGTTGGCTATGCGCCGTTGGTTGGACGAAACTATCCCTGATCGTTGGGTGGGGCGATGAGGCCCTGTCGATTGGCCTGCTCGTTCTCCTGATCTAAATCATCGTGACTTTTCTGCGGGGAGTATTGAAGAAGAAGTTATACAAACGAATACCACAAATCCTACTTTCCTTAAAAGAGGCTATATCGGAACAGCTCTGTCTTCCGGTGCCTGACATGGTTGTCTGTCGGAGTGTGCATTTTCTATAGGAAGAATACGTTGATCTTGGAGACCCCAGGTTCGCAGTTAGGGTAAGTGTTATTCATCAAAAACCTAAGTCATATATGAGAGTACGTGCGTACCAAAACGCTTTTACATACGTATGCTTATTATTTGGCGTGCTGCGTCACTTTAATACTGGGGCGTGCGTTACTTACTAGACAACCATTATATACAAGCAATGCAGTATACAGCCCTTTCTTTGGTCAGAAACATACTCATTGGCACTAAGTAGACGATCGGTTCCCCATCAATATATATACACGATACCATTAGAGTGAGACAAAGCACAACAACCGACCATAGCGTACATGCAAAGTAGTAGTAGTAGCAGTACGAAAACGACCACACAGACGACGCAATATTATACGCACTGACTGAAATTGACACACAGGCATCCACTCACTAGGAACAACACTTGACTACACGTGCACGGAACAGCCGAGCGACGTCACGTGATCTGCTTACCTCGTCAGTCCCGACATTTTATTATAACGTTCCGTCGGCTTCACCGACGACGAAACACCAGCACCTGGTCCCTCATCAATAGCCATGGAAATAGGTGTCGCTGCTTCTGCGACGGCCAGAGACGACATGCGGTCAGCCGCAGTGGAAACTGTATTCTGCGTTTGTGGTGGCTTAGCGGCTGTAAAAACACCGCTTGAGCTACTACAACAAGACGGGGTCGCTAGCCTAGGGTCAATTAGCTGTGGCTGCAACGACGAAAACGGAACGCCGACCGATTTATTCGACGCTGAAGATGCCGCTGCTTTGTCCGACGACAAGCGATGCCGCGGGCTCGGTTCGTTACTAACGGACGAACTATTTCTAAACAAAATTATCATTCATTCAGCCAACCATATACGCGTCGAATGTCGGCGAGTTCAAGCTGCCCTGCTCTATCAACGTCATTTTACTGCAGCCAACATCATAATACGTAACCTAAGACTGTCAGTCAATTCTGTTCAGGTATATTTACGTACGTAACTAGTTAAAATGGCTTCGGAACCTCCACCTAAGCTGCTACCGAATTAAGTACGGGTGTTTTAAACTCAGATAACGCAAAATAAACCAAGCGCGGGAAACCGACCGCCGAATCGCTATAAATTTGAACTAGTGGGGCTTCAGTTACGCGATATATCAAACAGACTACACTCTACGCCGCTAGCCGTGTACTTAGTGCACTAAACCATCACAGTCGCGAACGATCTGACTTTGCTAGATTCCCAGAGGTGCCTGGTCCCACCAAATAGAGTTACCCACAGCCAGAGTCGCTCACTAATGCCCACATTCATTATATATATAAGGAATTTTCTATCCAAATACAATACAATTCTATAACGGGCATTGATTACCCCAAGGTGTTCTGGCATCTGGACTTATACTTGTTACCCCCACCCTTTCAAAAAATTTATGGGATGATGTTGATATACAAGACCCCTCCGAAAATCCTAAGGGAAAACGTACCGAGATCCCTACGGAGTATACCGAAAAACGACTGCATAATCGAATAAGGTGAAGCGCGTAAGTATCACAAACAGAGTATCATGTTATTGTGCAAAATTTTTATAATGAATTGTTGTGGTATTATTTGAATGTGCATACGTAAATAAATGCGAAGCTTGCTGAATCGTAAATTTTGAGTCAAACAACCTAATTTAGCCGCCCGGTGATCACATTTGGTCAGAAGGAATTTTGTCGCCGATGCTGGGGACGCTTGTTGATGAGATTTTAGTCAAGTTAAATTACCTCAACTGTGGTTTGTACGCTCAAGCATACTCTGATTACTTGACTTATTATAGCAACGGATGGTACCATACGAGTTTGCAGAATTGGATTACAAAGATCGCTAGATGTTTTGTAAACATGGTGTAAGTGTGGTTTGACAGTTAATGCCCGAAAGACCAGCATCGTAAAAAATTTCTAGAAGGATATTACCTGCATGCTTTGACGATGTTACCAATTTTTGGGACACTATCCCGTCAAAAACTGATATGTTTGGGCGTTTTACTATAACTTTTACTAGGGATATCACGATTGGTATGTCAATAACTGTACTGAAAGCCTAATGACCTGTCAGTCGGCTATAGACAAGGGTTGAGGTAATAGACCATAACCTGCTTAATATATATAAAGCATCATACTCCGTAAGATTACTTATGGTTGGTACGATATGGTGACATAGACCAACGCTTAAAGGCTTTGCTAGTAAGCTAAATAGAGTACAGAGGATAGCATGTTTACAAGTCACTGGGACTATGAAATAAACTCTACACCCTATTTGTGCATGGAGTTGCTGCACACTGCTTCATTGTATATACAGCAGGGAGTACCCGGAATTCTGGTTCCGGCGAAAATCGTGTTCCGGTTGCGGCAAAGGGCAAAAACCATACTGGAACCGGAATTCCAGTTTAAAATTTTTGCTCCAAATTGTCCACATTTTTGCTTTCTGTGGTCCAAACATATGTAATATATGAATACAATGATCAAGTTCCAATACAACCAAGCAAAAGCACTCATCAATTTGCAGGGTAAAACGTAATTAGGGCGCATAGTTTCAGTAGGAATTTTTCATCTTAACCTACAGGAGTTTGTTAACAAAACAAAGCCAGGTCGAAGCTTGTAGCAGCTAGCTTGCACATTCAGAAGTCTGCGGGTTATGTTCGAAATTAACCGGTCAAACTCGGTAACAGAGTATGAATTACGTAGAAGAACTTAGCGTAAGCTTGGCTAACATAAATTGCGTCAAGCACCAGCCACTCCTGTTGTAAACTCTGTAAATCATTCTATACTGAAGTAAAGTAACGTTATCTGCAACGCAGCCACAAACTGCGTTCTTGGCAATGAACTGTATTTATTGAAACTGTGCGAGCAGTATCACAGTTTGTTTCGTTTACAACATTCTGATTACAAAGTTATAATTATTATCATCTACCTGACGGGCATTGGTTGCGCAACGCTAGCCTAAACAAGTCTTTGATCACTGATCAAAAAATTACCTTCTTTTATTTTCTCTTAGAACCATATATATATAAACCAATAATTTAAAGTTTGCTATATAAAAACATATAACAAAACGTATATGTAGTGGGAGGCGACTGGAGACAGAGCGAAAGTGTTTATTCTACGCTCCATGCGTTGTGAGCACATTAAGTTTGACGCAGTATACGCAAGTGTGTATAGTGGAAGGCATTTTTTGCTCTGGGTGTCCAACAACCGACATATTGATCGATAAATAAATATTATTAGCTTCCTCAGTCTCTTTAAAGTTTCAGAAAGGCAATTGTGGCATCGTAATACATTAAGTTTAATGTAAAAGTTATTTTTAATACATTTTAAATCCACTGCACCTTCATTTCTTTTTTCATCTGTTTTACTACATATAAGTTTTGAAGACCAGGTTCCGATTCCGGCTCCGGATCCGGTTAAATAAACGGTTCTAGTTGCTGGTTCCGGTAAATTTCGGTTCCGTTTATTCCCTGGTATACAGATATAGAAGCTGGCTTTACTCGTCTTGATAATTTAGGACTTTGGACGCCATTCCACTGTTGTATATCATAATAATACTGTTTGCCCGTAAATTAGGTGACACCATGTCAAAAACTCAACTGATTATTTTCCCTATTAGGACACCATGTTTAAAACTCAACTGATTATTTTCCCAATTAGGACGGATTGATTTTACAGTGGCACATTGATGATATGGAACTTATATATATTCGTTACTGATGGATCTAAGATGAACCTATCAGGAAGCTAGATATCTGCATCAGGATTGATTACTTGTGGCCAATAACAGACTTAGTTTTCCGTTTGGTACATAGTGCTCTGTGTTTGTGGCTGAGTTACTCGCCATGGTCAATTGCGCCAAAACTATGTTGGGGAACATATCATGACTGCCTAGATATTTTCCGATGGCAAAGCCTCTCTCCAAGTAGAGGTGAGACTTGAGGCTCCCGCTTACCTAGGCTTTAGTGCCGAGCCGAGCCTGCCATGACATCTGCATAGCTGACCCTGAGCCTAAAATACATACCTCTGTGCAAACCGAACCAATCCTAGTGTATTTGGAAAAGCAGTGGTCGGCTCTTAAGGATCTTTTCTACTGATGTATGATACAATCGTCGGCCAACAGCAAGAATTGCAGAGATAACCTCAGATCGGCTCTTAAATGCTCAAAAGCAACTAAATATATACAGGTCGTTCATACATTATATACTCTTTTAAAACGCAAACCTTTATTATTAAGAACCTAAGAGCCGAGACGAGCCTAAATTTCCATCATGACAGCCAAGCCGCGCGAGCAGAACATGGTTCACGAAGAGCCCAGTAAGAGCCTGACTACGGAACCAAAATACGGACGAGCTAAAATTAGTTTGAAGGGATTCTCAGAAATTTTACGTTGACGTCTAAACCAGCTGTTAGCATAACAGACGGAGAGATCAATGCATGAATTGCGACATACTGATAGTTGAATTCGGCAGATGACCAAAGATGTCAGTCAGTCTGTAAGACCATTACTAATAAAGATGTTTGCATCAACCTCTACTGCTAAGTCAGCTGACTTTAAGAACCTTGGCATAAGTTAGCACGGTTTATAGTCGAAAAAACCTCATTTAGTTTTCTAATACCTTTGCATAGCATTCCATAATAACGCGAAACCGTTATATAGTTAGACAACAGTTTCATTGGAGGTACATAAACAATTCCAATAACACATTAAAAACCAGTAAGCAATTTTATGATATGTCCCTAAGCTTTCTTGATGATTCACGTACCACGGCGTTGCAACAGCTCCGTTTGATTATATGCTAGGGACTTGTCTCATGACCAAGAAAGTGAATTCTGAGTGTATATAAAAGTTAGGAAAATACTTACATTTCGTTAAAGTCGAAGAACCAAAACAAACTCAAATAGTAGAGCACCACATATAGCAATATATAGATTTGTTCTCTGAACGAAATGAGCCCAAGCGGGGTTGAATTTATCTAGTCGTTGAGGAAATTGGTGTTTTCGGGGTCCCAAAGGCCCATTTACAACCCATCTTAACCCAACTCTGCTCGACAGGTGAGGATGAGGTCAACATCAACGCAGTGTATATAGCTAGAGCTTTACTTTCTGAACAAAAGGAGTCCAATCTTAGCCTAATGGCTCCAGCGGCTAAAGAGATATAACCAATTCAATGTTTTCGAGGGTCCAAATGGTCCATTTTAAAACCCATTTTGACCCGAGCGTAGGCGACTCGACAACAACAACATCTGCATAGCTTTATAGAGCTAAACTTTCTCAACAAAACGGGCCCAAATCCGGTCAGATCACACCTGTGGTTGTCGAGATATGACTCATACTGCATTTTGGTGTGATCCCAACGGACCCTACCTGGGCCCTTTCGAACCCACGATTGCGGGGGAAGGTGTTGGAATCGGTTCTTGCGTCTAGCTAAAAACAAATAGGGATATCAAGCTTTCGAATGAGGAACGAATTTCCTATAGGAAGTTGAGTTATGCATGTCACACGAAAAAACCACAAACAGACACTGCCAAATTTCACACTCCTGGCTAGTAAGAATTCATCGCTTCGCTCGTTTCACTCACTTAAAATTCAACAATAAAACCTCAAGCGCTGCCGTGTCGCAAGTGCATATAGATAAACTCTTTTCCTGTACCAGCATTGATATATACAAACGTAGCAAAATTTAGAATTAGTATGATATATATCACAAATTGTACAACCGAGAATTCTAAGAAAATTGTGAAGAGTATATGATGCTGGATCATACTCAGATACTGTACCACAAATGATGATGTTGCGGGTTTTGGGCTCCCCCCCCCTTCCCGGCCGATGTCTCGGGAGGTGTCCACACCAAGGTTATCGGGCAAAACTGCTTGCAGGCCACCGGCTATGATAAGAGCAATATCGGCAATCAATGATAGACGGTATACTTGGTATTGCGCGTATCTTATTCGCTGCTAACCATGTACGAAAACTTGCGGTTAGACGGGATTACCCAATAAAACCTTGGTACATCCTTTAATGCACGGATAAGCCAAAACACGTCATCATCATATTAGACAAAGTGAGAGAGAAATACAGTTCTACAAATTTTGATTATGAACTCTTGGTATGACACAAAACAAACGTACTGTTCTTGGTTTGATCCTGATGGCCGATCGCCACTTGAAGGCCTGCTGAAATAAAAAATATATGTTTCGTTTAAGAATATAATTTAGTAGACAATAGTATTAGTAAAGTTTAATATATAATTTATACCAAAACAAATAGCATTGATATCCATTTACACCATGTAAACAGTGCCTCTACAGTAATCAACGATGAACGGCGTATATATATGTTTAGAAGAAAGAACAGCTTAGAACAAAGTGCTCTTGGTACGGTAGACCAACGACTTAGTCTTAGTATTATATAAAATATGAAGCTTACACTGGTTAGGTTTAGGATACCGAGCTGTATATCTTGCTCTTCACTTACTGGGTTACTAATAGAGGTTTTGTCTACACAAGTGCTCATTTACATACTTCTGTGCCTGTAAACGATAAAGGACCGTAAAATATATATATGTAAAAACATGGCATACGCATTGTCACAGAATAAGTTAGATAGCCATCTCACTACACCACCTACATGTGTACGCATAAGCCTATACTATACATATGTATAATTTTTTGAATGTTACACTGGTAAAGTTTGTGAATCGGTGGCGCTTCAAACAGTATCCCCGAAGTATTAAAAACCAAGTGTTGGCAGCTCGTGATCTTAATTATAGTCGACGCCAAAGTGTCGAATGCTCAGCAATCATGCGCTCAACCGTCGCACGTCCAAATACCCATCACGCTGTAGCCCGAGGCCCCGAGACCTGTGGCAGAGACTCACTCCGACTCTGCTCGTAAACCCGAGATGTGATAGGACCGACTACGTGTGAAGAGCTTGACAGTTGAGTGCAACATACTTTATAATTATAAGGTATAACTCGTCGGTTGAAACGTGATTACAATAATGGCGCGAGCAAACATACGTACGTAGTACAATTAGGCAACACATTAAAACTACAACAATCGTTTTGGGAGCCGTCATAATTAAATAACACGTGGGAAACGGCAACAAATAAATTAGATACCAACAAAAAATACTAAATTGATTTATCAACTATTATTAATTCATTTTAATAATATATGATTTGAACGTTTCAATTATTAGTCTTATTCCATTTCGGCCAAATCCTGCGACATTCTGCAATAAAAATGATCGCTAAGCTTATCGACTTGAGATCAATATATATGCTTAATATCTAGAGATTGATGATGACTGCTGGAACACAACGTCAGGCATAACCCGGCATCCACCGGTATTTACCAAATACATAAGTGGCACGTAAACGTTAGCAGAAAGTAGCTCAATATTTATGGCTAATCCTATCTCTATTACAAAGCTCTAAATAGATGGCTGACTTTGAAGCGACAAATTTGGCATCCTCGCCATGTTATACATATTTCAGTATATCGGGATCATTCAATCGATATTCGACCCAATACAAACAATATGTTGATTGATATAATTAATTCGTTAGATTATTTAGCACCACAAAAATGAAAACACCGGATACTCAGGACACAGCATTATTCAACGCGTGCTGATCCTTCATGTGACCATATTGCATTGAAATGTCTCATATCGAAGTTACTACACTGTCGATCGCTGAGCGAAACTCCTCTTCTTGATATTCCGCCTGATTAGACCAAGTAAACGCCACCTATCTACCCAGTTTCACGCAAAACAAATAATCAGCCGTCGAATATGTAAAAATTGAACATCGCTGCCATATACAAGCCCTTAGGGCTAGAAAGGTACCCCTTTGAGTCAGACCCTCCTAGCGCACATTTATCCTCCTAAGTCTTCGTATCCCAGGCCGACGGACTCACCATCCCCCACGCAGAAAATTTTAGCAAAATTACGAAACTATCAGGAAAAGCTTGAGAAAATTTGAAAA
This sequence comes from Trileptium ribeirensis, assembly GCA_030248225.1. NCBI lineage: Eukaryota > Metazoa > Nematoda > Enoplea > Enoplida > Thoracostomopsidae > Trileptium > Trileptium ribeirensis. Next base: position 66,137 of record JASANE010009149.1, on the reverse strand, counting down.
GAGCATTTTAGTTATATTTGCCGACCGCCTGCAGCATCCACACGCCCACCCCCTAACACCGAAAGCATCTACACCCGTTACGCCGATGGTTTTTGGGCAACTATAATGTGGACACAAGAACCTCAGAACCGTTATTCAGCACAGACTCGGCTCATTCGCACCGTTTCCATTTCACTTTCCTTTGATATATATATAGAAATAATAGAACTACGTATTATTTATATATCAAAGCAGATTTAATAACCAAAAATTATGACCCAATGAAAATGATGAACAAAAAACAAACTATGCAATGTATGGATATTTTAAAAAATCTTGTTAATTGTCGTAATTTTCATGACACGTAGTAAATCAACTGTCATATATATATATATCGCCATAACAATTACACAACCATAGAATACATTTATGCGCTACTAGCAAGCAATGGCGTAGCCAGTATTTTTTTTTTTTGGGGGGGGGTCGCGGCCCACAGTGGGTACCTAAAAAGGGGGTCCGGGCTGTCGCGGTGAGAATGGAGGGGTCGCGCTCAGCAATGTGGAAGCGGGCTCCAGAATTGGTATATTAAGTACACCATAAACAAGTAAAAAAATGCAAACGTTACCAAAATAGCTAATTTTAATACAAAAATGTGAAGTTTGGTCAAAAATACGGTTAACAAAATTTTCTAGTGCGAGAGAGGCTAGTTTTAAGACAATTTCCGACATGATTTTCAACCGGAATCATGCAAAAAAAATTTTGTTTGGGGCTGAACCTAAAAGGGGTGTCGCGACCCCCGCAACCCCCCCCCCACCCCCACCCCCGGCTACGCCCGTGCTATCAAGTCATAGTTTAATTGAAAAAAGATAATAAAATATACAAAATACTTGGAGCTAAGTAATTAAAGTATAAAATAAACAATATTTGAATCTTTATAGTAGTCATAAAAATTGGATCTTGAAGGTGCATTCACACCGGCTGAATCCAACAAAAAATACTACCGTGGGCTTCTAGCCACCGTCTCTAGTCTTCAACTTGGACAATTTCGTATATATACTTAATTATGGTGTTTCTGTCAAATGGCTCAACCTAACGCAGCAGCGGCGAGTGAATTGTTTAGTGTGACCTAGGGTTTTCAACGCATCGGTTATAAATAGGCATGTTTTGCATACTGGTATAATACCAAAAGTGCATTAGGGAAGAGTATAACACTTCCCTGCACTCACATATTAGCCCGTGTTTGATGACGCGGGCGTTTTCGGCCTCACCCCCCAAATTTCTGGGTGGTCGAGATGCCCCGATGCCCCACCCCAGTTTTTTTGGGTAGCTCGGACCAACACAATTCTTGGGGGGTCGGTTTATAGGCAGCTGCTTATGAACCGACCACCCCAGTTTTTTTTTTGGGGGGGGGTCCGAGCTACCCCCCCAGAAATTAGTGGGTCAGACCGAAAACGCCCGCGTCGTCAATCACGGGCTAATATGTGAGTGCAGGGAAGTGTCATACTCTTCCCTAATGCACTCTTGATAATACGTATGTATATAAAATATATATATACCCGTCACCGTTGGGTTTATGCAGTAGGCAATTACAACTAATGTGCAATTACTTGTCCAAATCATTTATATATATACTTTGGGTCAAAATTATCGGAAAATAATATCTCATTAAAATTGAATATTTGCTAATTTAATGGCGCCGTATTTACCTCATGTCTTCACGAAGCATACGTATTAGAGGTGAGAATTTCGTCATGCGGTCCCGGCCGGGTCGGGGGGGGGGGCCGACACCGTTTTACAAACGTGAGGGCCGAAATGTTGCAGATACGGCCGGACCGACCCCGATTTTCAACGAGCCGCGTCACACTGGAAATTTTCAATCCATTCTCCGCTCTTCTAACCAATGTCGAATGATTAGTTAACAGTTCGATACGTAACATTCGGTGTTTTAAGAATGTTGCCGCGCTCATTTCACAATTATTGGTATATCTTTATACCACCTGTATGTATCCATTATATCGAGTGGGACTACGCCGGAATTACAAACGGCTATGTCGGGCTTGGCCGCATTGCAGGTCCGGGTCGGGGCGACAATGATTTCCAAAAGACTATGCTAGGCCGAAATGTTGCAGCTCTTGGAAGACCTTGGTTTCCAGCAAGCCGGGCCGAGCCGAACAGAAAAACTTCGCCACGTTTTCTCATTTAATACGTATATATGTACACATATCTTTTTAAGATAAATTGGGCAAGAGAGAAAACATTTCTCAGGCAAATGAATGATTTACATACGTTGAGCGCCTAATGATTTTCCGTTGCTATGGAACTAATTGCAGTTGCTTTGACGACAAAAGTGATGTTCGTAAACTAAATCTTGCCGATAAAACATCTAGTTCACGCTGCATATTCACACTTAAAATTTATTATCGACTATTTCATTGTGCTATGTATATCTGTATGCACGTAATCTTGTTGTTCAATAAACGTTGACTTTGACGCTAACAATTATATACAAACAATTCGGCCGCAATTTCGGTGTTTAGCATTTAGTATATTATATATATATGCCCTAACAGGAAAAACAAACTGTAGGAAACTTTGTTTTATGAATACAAAGCGATTCGCCAGGCGACTGTAACTATTTTAGTCCGCGCAAGGGCGCTGCAATGGGATGGGGGCAACGGCTCCCCCACCCCCAATTTTGCTGACAAACGTGAAAAGATTAACTGATGTGGTTATAACAAAATGATTGTTGACGGACGACCACCCCTTCACTTTTGATGAGCTAGCGACGCCCCTGAGTCCACTGGCCAAAATTCAATGCATTGCAAGGCAAAAAATCTAGCATTTAATATCTACACGTGTGTGACAAATTTTCTACAGATTCTATAGTATATATATATGTACTATCTATAAACAACCACTCTTTTTCAGGGTATCCACAACTCATGAGGACGCGAGATGTTCGTGCTACCGCGATCTATATATGTTATAAACAAACTTGTATGTGTGTTTGCTACTACCTGCTTGGATTTCAGTACACAATGTTTATACAAAAGTTTCTACCAAAACGTGCCAAAACCAAATGGTCCTGACAAAGCTTCAATGTTAATAGATAATAGAGCTAGTGTTTCGTTCAACAATGTATATACATCGAACTGCATACGAACTCACATACCCGAAAGCGGTTGTTAGCTGCATCGGCTGTCCGCCTGCGTTCATATTCATCGCTGGTACCACAACAGCTGCGTTCGAGGCTGGATCATTGTTCACTGCCGTCGCAGCTTGTTGCTGCTGCAAAAGGAGTTGTTGCTTACGAACTGCCAGCTTCGCCGCACGCACTGCTTGCTCGGGTAATGGTTGGCCCCGGAACATTTCGCCGGACTCGTGAACCATTATAATCGTTCGACCGCGCGGATTCGTCACCGATCGCAGTTTTGCACTCGTTCCAAGTTCGGACAGTAGTTTATTGCTGCTGCTACTGCTACTACTGCTGCTGCTGTCTTTGCCAGTTGACGATGACCGATGAGCGCTCTTGTGGCTGCTTCGAGGGAAATCATTGTAGTAGCTAATAATCAGCGGCGGTGATAATTTTGATGACGACGAGCTTAGCACTAGATTCGGAATACCAACCAGCTTTGACGCCGTCCGAATATCCGAAAACGTCACAACCGCGGCAACGGTGCCTTTGACCGACAACGGATCCTCTTTGAGCAGCTCGACACGCTGCACCCGTCCTCCACATCTATAATTGCAAAAAACGACTAGTTTCCCCATGACTGGTGGGTATAAATTTGGATATAGCCCACCCCACAGTGTGCCTCCCAAACCTAACGTCACAACACTTGATTCCAAACTATACTGCTATTACTGCCTATGCTTAAATGGCTATTTTGGCTAGGCGTTAATAGGCTCTGCTAGGTTGTGCATTTTGCCCCCCCCCCGTTATAGTTGTAAGACGAGAATAGACTACGAATAGAACATCATAACTGTTTACAGTATCATGATCGGAGAAACAATGATAAGTGCGTACATATATATATGTCCATAACAACATTGCAAAACGCATTTCTAAATTCAACACAGTTGATCTTATTGAATTATGAGCGTTGTCAGGAAAACGCCTAATAATAATTCTTACTAGCAATATAGTGGTGAAATTTGACAATATCCGTTTTTTGATTTTTAGGGTGACAAGCGTAACAAAAGTTTGGCCGGGCGACCTGCCTCGACCGATAGCACATTTGAATAATTTATGATTATAAATCTATATTTGTGCCGTTGTTCCAACCACTCGCACCCAAAGGCAGGCTAAAGCAGCAAGGGTCGTCGTGCCAGGGGCCCCCAAACATTTGTGTCAGAAGTTTTTAAATAAGCCCATGACAGAAAACAGACGAAAACGACGATATCTCAGCAATCACTCGAGCTATATAAGTGTTTTGGTTTCAATTTGAAGAGCAAATCATCCTCCATATAGCTGGAGATGTGCTGCAACTATCAATTACGCTTACAGGATTAGGTCAAAATGGAATTTTGCCCTTGACATTCAAAATATATACACGGAAATGGTTTTATTTGCGCCATCCGCACAAGCTATGTGGGTGCTTTGTTATATAAACGTAAACGTTACGAACTTTTTTGGGTTGGTTCCATGATCAAGATTTATTAGACTGCGTTGCGTTGGTGTTTATAGGGCGTTGTGAGTTACCCTCCGGAGAGGATCCGACACCTAGTTCCACAAATCCACACCTAGCCAACCTCTCCACCATGCCTAAGCGGCGCGCATTATTTTGCGACCTTAGCAAACTGGTAAAAATTAGCCAAATGCGAGAATATAAGGCGCCGTTTTTAACATAAATTTTGGCGGTTCATTACTACGACAGACCCCAACCAATTTTTGGAGCAGTCCCGACCCCCTGGACCCCCAGTTTTTCGCCAGTGCTTTCTTGGTCTCATGTTGTGAGATAAATTATCCTGTATGCAGCTACTAAGTATTGTTCTGCTACTATGTTATTATTTAGGCTGCAGGGTTAGGTAAAATGGGTTTTTGAGTGGGCTCATACGACCCAGCATACACGAATACAAAATCTTCGCAACCGCAGCAGCTATATGCGTGCGGTCTGTTTTGTTGAGCAATTCGTTTTATACTTCTATATATACTTTTTTACCCAATTGCATTCAGTTCTAGGAAGAAGATCAAATAAGAGTGCGTACTGGTGCATTACACCAGATAAATAATCTATTATATATTAATTGTCTCCGGACGTTAAACTGTTATAAAAATTTCGACAATCATATCGCGTGGGTAACAAAGGCTCATCGCATAGAAATAGACATAAATCGTCACGTAAAGGCAACAGCACTAACCAGCTGTCTGAGCCCCAGCGTCGCCATTCGAATCAGTCGTCTGAAATTTCGACCGATAGCGAACATTGCGCATTGCGCTGAATGTAAAAAAAAGAATTCGGGAACGACTGTTTCGAGTGCGATCTTTGTGGATGCTAGATCCACTTTACCTGCATCAACATTGCAAAATGCCCGAAAACTGAAGAACTACCAGGGAATGGCGCATATCTACATTCGTCGATCAATGTCTGATTGCGAGCTGAAGCAGCAAGCTGCCATTCGGAAAAATGGCTCATGAGATAAACTTTGCCCAGAAGGACAACGTTACAAACACAACCCATTATGTCGATGTAAAGGAAAAACTTGTTGCTTTCAAAAGCTGTACTCGCAACAGTGACGGTCACTTGTTGGAGGTAAACACACAGATGTTAATTATGAGTTTGTTGAAACCGACAGTGGGATCTCGGTTCAAGTAAACTATTAAAGGGGGTGGTACCACATTAACATTCACATTTTATCAAATGTAAATATTGTAATGCTCGCAGTATTTGCAACAAGCTTAATGGATTACATATTTTACTAGAATCGAGATCCTATCAAATTGTCTCAGTTACAGACACTTGGCTGCATAATGATATATTTAATAACTTGTTGACCGGTACATCGTATTCAGTTTACAAAAATGATCGAAGTTCACGTGGACGTGGCTTAGCAATTTTCATTTCAAAAAATCTTGATAACGCACTAGTGACAAATATCCCAGCTATATTTGACACTGTCGAAGCCGTTGCCATAGATGTTTTCCTTAAAACTAGAACACGAATTGTTTCCATTGATAGATTACGACTATTGGCTAATTTAGCTACTTAGTCAGCTAAATGTTAATTACGCCTATAACCTATTAGGCCTGCTGACCAAACATTCGAAATTGGTATCATTGATGTGAATGATGGTGTAACGTTCTGCTTACTGGCGGTAAACGTAGTAAGCCCGTAATATGCACAACAAATTTTGATTTTGAAAACGCTGACTTCGAAAAGATAAAGAACTTTCTAATGTCATTGAATTGGAATGATCTCCTATATTCTGTATTTACTGTGAATGATAAGAGGCTATTATTTTACAATATCATGTTGTATGTATGTGAATTATTTGCGCCGACAAAAACAGACAAGTATCAGAACGCAAAGGATTACCCCATACACATCAAAATACTTCTACGGAAAAAGGCCCAGCTCTGGAAACTGTGCAAACAAACAAACGTTTTTTCTGCATACAAAGCAATTGCCAAACAATACAAAAAAGCAATAGCAAAATTCGTAGAAATTAGATAGAGACGTATACTGTGCTCAGATAATCCACAAGCCCTGTATATTTATGTTAGGCATCGATGCGGTACCAGTGATGTGATTAGCGCCTTAGCGCCGTGATGAGCCATTAAACTATCGCCCGATCTCTTTGGTTTCTAATTGTTGCAAGATCGTGGAACGAATACAGAAAAAGCGTCTGTTAATTTTGTTCGTCGCTCGAATCTCCTATCAACGCATCAACATGGCTTTGTAGCTAAACGATCTACAACGACCCAACTAATCGAAAGTATATAAGACTGGGCTGCCCGCCTCGATACAGGGTCGTCTGTTGATGTTATTTATATTGATTTTGCTAAAGCTTTTGACACAGTTTCACACACGAAACTGGTTCAAAAGCTGTCCTGCATAGGAATTTCTGGTTGTTACTTGTCATGGTTACAAAACTTTCTAATAAATAGGAAATTTCGCGTAAAAATGAACAATACATTTTCCACCGAGAAAATGTCCTTTCAGGCGTACCTCAAGGAAGCGTTCTGGGCACTACACTATTTCTGCGGTACGTATATTAATGATCTCATCTACGCAGATAGCATCTATCGTAATATTGATGTTAAAGTTTTTGCAGATGATGTAAAACTATACGCTGCTATACTACCCGAAAACAGCGTTAACATAAAATTACAAATGGAGCGCGCACTGAATTGCGTTGAAGAATGGGCCACAAGTGGCAGCTTTCGATCTCCCCGACAAAATGCCATGTACTGCATCTTGGTCCTAAACATTCGCATTTCCGTTATTCATTGTTAGAAAACATAGTGCCAGAAACAGCATACATTAAAGATCTCGGAGTCACAATCGCAAGCGACCTAAAATTGAACACACATTGCAGAAACATTACTTCAAAGGCTTATCGCATATCTAATATATATGTTACTTCGTTGTTTTGTAACTTGTAACATACATATTTTACTACGTGCTTATGTTACCTATGTGCGCCCATTATTGGAATATTCCAGCCCAGTATGGTCTCCAGTATACCAAGGAGACATAGATATAGTTGAAAGTGTTCAACGGTATTATACTAGGCGCGTTTATAGCCGTGCAAAAATGGCACCCGCGCCCTAAAGAACGCGGTTAGATTATCTGAACCTTGATTCACTCGAACTAATAAGGTTGCGTTTTGATCTTTGCACAATCTTCAAATTGCTCGGTGAAAGCCAGTAGCAATTTCTTTTTAAATACTTATACAGATGCAACTTATAACAGATGTAAGTGGTGGTAGGTACCTCCCCCATTCTATTAGCTATATATTTACCAGTTTATTGTGAAAATTATTATGCTTACATATATTCATGATCGCCTTATATACCTAGTTGTTTTACTAGTAAACTGACTTGACTGATATATATACTGTATATGCGCGTTGCTATAGTCATTATGCTTCAAGGTTGGTCACAAATTAGATTTTGAGTGAGCCCATGCGACTCAAAATGCACGACACATACAACTTCTCCATAATCGCTCGAACACTGTGATTATTATTGGTCTGTTTTGTAGAACAACTCGTTTTTTATATCTAATGGTACACTACCATTACGCGCTGGATCTTTGTATTCGCTCGAGCTATATGGGTGTTTTACTAATCTATCCTCTATGCAGTTGCACAATTGTGCACATTGTTAACCAATGAGTCGGTACGGATAATCAAATCCTCAAGCAAGTTTGCTGATATTGTGATCATTTTGTAAATTAATGCTCCCAAAAAACACAAAAATTTGTGTTTTAGTCTGAATGCATATCAACAAATTTGTTTGCGTACGAAATGCTTATAAAAGGACATATATATTGTGTACCTGATTTGCCACAAATCGAATGTAAGTCACAGCATATTCAGATATAGTGATCTTTGATCCGTGGCTAGCCGACCAGATTCGTCGGCTGGTAGATGTATCTTTGTTTGTTGTATAGTGCCAATACAATAATCGACCACAGCGACAGAAAGGGACAACAATTTCAAAGATCCAGTAGCAGGTGAGCCATGTGCAACATTGCTTTGAATTTGCTGAGATTTCTCGCAAATACTACCTCTTCCGGCAGCGAGTTCCAGTGCTCGACATAGCGATATACAAAAGCACAACGCGCACAGTTTAGTTTCGGGGGAAAAGGACAGCTCAACTTGAGTGGGAACCTGCAGCCGTTCATTTGGATTGATGATGAAAAACAGAAGTGGACTGTCCACACTACCATGAGCCATTCGACAGGGAGTAACAACCGGGACTCCGGTTACGGCGAAAATCGTGTTCCGGTTGCGCTTCCGGCAAAGGGCAAAAACCATACCGGAACCGGAATTCCGGTTTAAAATCTTTGTTTGAAATAGTCCACATTTTTGCTTCATCTGTTGTCCAAACATATGTAATATATGAATACAATGATCAAGTTCCTATACATCAAAGCAAAAAAACATTACCTCATCAATTTGCTGTGTGAAACGTAAGTAGGGCGCATAATTTCAGTAGGAATGTTTCATAATAACCTGCAGGAGTTTGTTAACAAAACAAGGCCAGCTCGATGCTTGTAGCAGCTATTTTGAACATTCAGAAGTCTGTGAGGTATGTTCGAAATAAACCGGTCAAACTCGGTAAACGAGTATTAATTACGTAGAAGTACTTAGCGTAAGTTTGGCGAACATAAATTGCGCCAAGCACCAGCCACTTCGCTTGTAAACTTTGTAAATCAGTCTACATTGAAGTAATGTAACTTTATCTACAACGCAGCCAGAAACTGCGGTATTGACAATGAACTGTATTTATCGAAACTGTGCGAGCAATATCACAGTTTCTCTTATTTACAGCATTCTAATTAGAAAGTTATCATTATCATGTACCTGACGGGCATTGTTGACCAACGCTAGCCTAAAAAGTGTCTCTGAACACTGATCAAAAAATTACCTTCTATTATTTTCTCTTAGAACTATATAAACCAATAATTTCAAGTTTCCTACAGAAACACATGTAACAAACGTATATATAGTGGGGCACGACGGTAGACAGAGCCAAAGTGTTTATGCGTTGTAAGCACATTAAGTTTGACGCAGTATACGCAACTGTGTATAGTGGAAGGCATTTTTTGCTCTGGGTGTCCAAAAATCGACATTTTGGTTGATAAATAAATATTATTAGCTTCCTCAGTCTCTTTAAAGTTTCAGAAAGGTAATAATGTCATCATAATACAATAAGTTTAATGTAAAAGTTATTTTTAATACATTTTAAATCCACTGTACCTTCATTTCTTTTTTTTATCTGTTTTACTATATATAAGTTTCGAAGACCAGGTTCCGGTTCCGGTTTAAATGGACGGTTCCGGTTCCGCCTAGCTCCATGGTACGTATATATGTATAAATGAAACCAGGTGTAAATTTTTTCTGAATTCAATCTCAATTTTTAGAGAACAATTTGGATTTAAAAATCCAAAAATCTAACAACTCCAACCGTCGTGATTATTTTCGGCTACATCAACAACTTGCCGTCAAACTTCATTCGCTTGCAAACGGGGGTCGCCACAGATACCATTACGAACAGGTACAACTACTGTAGGGATGTCGCTGTGCTTACGACCGTAATCATTGGCAAAAACAGCATGTTGGGCGGCCCCGGTATCGACGTAGAAGTTGACGATTCGAAGTTTTTTCGACAAAAATACAACCGCGGCATGCCACGTCGTCAGCATTGTTGGGTGGTGGGCATGATTGGACGACAAACGGGCAAGTGTCGCCTGCGTTTGCCGGTGCAGTATTTCCGTATACCCTAACCTAAGCTTCAAGCTTACCTTAAAATTGAGCCCAGTATAAACCTAATTTCCAAACATCAAAATATCTATTTTTCGCTTGCATTCCCGATATAGGGAGCCACATCTTTAAGACAAATCGGTCAATCCAATCCAAAGTTATGTCCAAAAAGGTCAAAAAACCAAAATCCATATTTCTAAAAAAACCCGACCCCTGAAATTGGGCCGCTCTCCTGAACGCCCTTGAAGAGCTAGAGCCCTGAAACCTTTTCCATTGGAAAGAGCAGGAAAACTGTTCCATGGGGGGTTAGGGGGTGACGATATTAAAGGGAGTTTTAGGAAAAAAATTTGCCAAAAAAGTCTCCATACTTCAAAAAATCCAAATAAAAAGAACAATAATTTAGCATCATCAGGAGGTTATACCTGAAAAGGGGCGACCCTGATCTCGAAGAGATCTCTTTTGGGGGTAAGAGATGATTGGGGCTTCAGAGACTATGGGGGCTATACTCATAAGATGGTGGGCCCCTTCTCTGATTTTTCCCCTCAGCACAATCAGGGCCATATAAACTTTCTGTCATATTCCCAAAAGATCATTAGTAGTTCCCAGTTTTCCAAAAGTATATATATATCGTTTTGCGTATAGCTACGTACACATTATATGTATAAACCTTACAGGTACGCAAAGCAGCAACACTTACTTTTCGCTAAAATAATTCCGAACTTTATCCGTCGAATAGTTATCCGGAACGTTCGACACTTTAAGATGTCGCGACTCGTGAACCATAATTATCACACTGTACTACTGCGATGACAACGACCAACGACTGACTGACTAACAAACCGATTAATGACCTTGCAGCTATGGAATCCCAACCAGCATAGAAACAACCAGCTTACATATGCGCCAATTGCCGTTATTTTTTGTTAGTACTAGGCCTCGAATATCGAATGACCGACCATCAGCGAGCGAGCGAAACCATACAAAAATCAAATATAAAATCAATGCGATGATCGCTATACGCTTTTCCAGAATTTTTTATACCCACATTCGAATTATCTCATCAACAATTTTAAATTATTAATACTATTAGCAAAACCAAGTTGTTATTGTTTTTCCTGTTGGAATGAGACAAAATTATGGCCGTCGTACAATTAAGCAATTGTTGTAGTGCAAACTCCGTGGTTCCAGGAGCATATATATATGTATAATAAATATACCTAAAATAACATCTATAATACATTATTATCTATAGAAAGAATTTCATTATGTAATGTTAATTTAGCATATATACATTACTAGGAATACTTGTCGGCCACGTAAAACCCCTGAAAACTCCAATATTCTCCCAAGCTAGTATTCAAATAAACTACGCCGTGTTTCGTTTTCGATCGCTGTATTAGGTATATATTTAATCTTCCGCTTTTTACCTGGAACGCTCTAAGCAGACCACAGTCACCTATCTTTGTTTCGCAGTAATCAATAGGTCGGCCTAATTTGGAACTAGTGTCTCATTGCCAGTTCATGGCGAAAACACAATCGCCTTGTTGCTTTATAAACACCACTAAATGTTTCACAAAGGCGGGTGTCAATAAACATTAGGGTCTTATTCAGCCAGACAGAATTTCCCACACTCATACCACGAATCCATACGTACAATTAAAACACACCTGCATTGCATAGCAGGCGCAGATAGAGACTTGTCTGTATCAAACGCAATGCAATTCCGGAAAGAGCTTCTCACATGGGGTTCTTTCGTTAGATCGCAAATTTGCTGCAGCTAACTAACATTTGGTTCCTTTTAGTTCGAACAACGAGTAACAAAACTATATCCCAAATTTCCAATATATACCCCCATAAAAACAATTCCCCCTCATTAATACCTCCGGGTCATAAATGTGAAAAACGTTTTTCTCTATACCTACCAACCCGAGCGTCGGATGGAAAAATGGAGTTTACCCACCGAAATGGATAGGTCAGTGCAAAGAGCTAAAATTTTGCACTAACTCCAAAATTTCGGTAGTGTGTTTTAAAATAACGCTGCCACAAAACTGCTAAGGGTCAGAATTAACTTATTGCCGAAGGTACTATGACACCGCCCCGAAATTATGCGGGCTATACACTTGGAACAGGTGGGTACGGATGAAGTGATTCGCGTCATGCTAGATCCATTCATATTTGATGACTTTCCAATGACGGTTTTTTGTTTCGAACAGACCTTTAATCCTACTGATCCAGCTTCATATAATTTTTGCTCTAGTTGATGTCGATTTTGATAAAAATCGTGGCTTGTTAACTTTCCTTCAACTCGACTGAATCTCCAATTGAAGTCTACCTTAGCTCAATACGCCGGAAGAACATCGCGAAAAAATTAGCAAAATATGACTAAATAAAAAAGGTTTGCTTGAAGAGAAATTTAGCCGCGTGTTGGAAACTACAATTTTTCAATATATAAAGTTAAAACATTAAATATTGAAATATTTATATTTTATCAACTGAAAATTTGAAGCATATTTGTGCATTGCACTTCACTTTAAGAGACTTCACATCGAAATTGTCGCGAACATACTTCTGGTACCGAGTTTACTGCATTCCAATCGGCTTATTGAGCACTGACATTTTGTCAATCTTGAAACAAGACAACGTGTAGCGTATTTCACTGTATTAATACAAAATGTACTAAAATCTCTACCCTCTTTGGGTTTGATTTGTGATGCTTGCTGAGGAGAAAACACAGGCGTTAAAATACCAAAGAAACTAAAATACAACGCCGTCGTTAGGTATGGCGGAGATGTGATATAAATTATGCCTTTCTCGATTAAGATTAAAGATATGATTTGATAACGTAACAGGTGAAAAGCAAAAACAGTGCCGGGATCCGTAGTTTTTCTGCAATAGTGGTTCGTGTGAATTTTTCAATTTCGTGGCCACAGCTGCAAATTACATGATAATGCAGAGTTGAAAGTTATGGCTATATGTACCTGGTTGGACCCCACAGTGGGTACCTAAAGGGGGGTCCGGGGGGCTCGCGCTCAGAAATGTAAAGGCGGGGTCCAGGAGGGCAGGTCATTCGGTGATACACACTTCTACGAGTTAACCGTGTACGAGCAGAGGAAGTTTCAATGAAATTGCATTTCCTAGCCCGGAATAAGAATTGGTATATTATGTACGCCGTAAACAAGTAAAAAATGCAACTGTTGCCAAAACAGCGAATTTTTATACAAAAATGTTTGGTCAAAAATACGGTTGAAAGTAATTATTTTCTAGTGCGAAAGAGGCTAGTTTTAGGAAAATTTCCATCGTGATTTTTAACCGGAATCATTCAAAAAATTTTGTTTGGGGTTCAACCAAAAGGTGGGTGGCGGCCCCCGCAATCCCCACCCCCTGGCTACGCCCTTGACTGCTTAGAATGTTAATTTGGATTTATGATGAATAATTGCATGGTTCTGGTAATACGACATTGTAACATTCGAGTAATTCTGACGACGCGACACCTATGCATTGCTACGATCTAGCATGTTCAACTAAAGCGATAAATGTTGACTCAGGCAATACGTCACTCTAGGGTGATGTTTGCAAACGTACCTTCCATCGCAAATGTTACGTTATTTCAGCAGGGGTGGTAATGAAATCGCAAAAGGAAATATATAATCAAATAATGTGGGGCTGTTTGGATTGCCTCTAAGCTGTTCAGTCCGGTTAGTAAAGTTGCAGATATATATTAGTGGTCAAATTTGTGATTTACCCCAACGTCTTGGAGTAGATGAACAAAAACCTGAGGAGATACTGCCTAGTCCGGAAACTATAGTCAACAGTACATCGAACGATATGAATACACATGTTATAGTTAATGTTATTTGGGAGCTTGACGATATTAGATACGCATCGCAAAACAAATTCTAACGATTTTCGGGCTGTAAGAGTTTAAAGGCCATGTTGCTATTAAACGGCGTGATTATGATATGAATAAAATTAAAAGCCTTGTTATATCTAAGGAATTGTCTGAAAATTTTGAGTACAATGTCAAAGCTACAGTCCGTTCTTGATATGAGCGATAACGATAAACGGCCACTTTCAGTTTCGCTGGCTAGTGAAACTCTGAAGAAAAAGATTTTGTATCGAACAGTAAAGCTACGAGAGATATCGTACTACAAAAGACTTATAGTTAAACCCGAATCAACTGAATCATAATTATTGGCTAATCAAGCACTTCAACAACGTTTGAATACAAAGAAGATGTCCTTCAAAAATGCTCATATTTGGAGAGGTGGACTGGTAATTGATAGACGCAACAGAACGATGGCATATGTTAAAGAATCAATAGGTTCTTATGTTCCTGATTTGGATTGTGGACTACTTGAAGACATGGTTTTTACAGATTGCGCCCAATTATTAATCTGCTACGCCTACCATTCTCCATTCAACACAATGCAAGAAAATTTGAAATTGTATGAAATTATTTGTAAAATGCATAGCTCACAATATTGTCATTTAGTTATGAGTGATTTTAATCGAAATACGAAATACGAAATGCTCATACAAGGACATATATATTGTGTACCTGATTTGCCACAAATCGAATGTAAGTCACAGCATATTCAGATATAGTGATCTTTGATCCGTGGCTAGCCGACCAGATTCGTCGGCTGGTAGATGTATCTTTGTTTGTTGTATAGTGCCAATACAATAATCGACCACAGCGACAGAAAGGGACAACAATTTCAAAGATCCAGTAGCAGGTGAGCCATGTGCAACATTGCTTTGAATTTGCTGAGATTTCTCGCAAATACTACCTCTTCCGGCAGCGAGTTCCAGTGCTCGACATAGCGATATACAAAAGCATAACGCGCACAGTTTCGTTTCGGTGGAAAAGGACAGCTCAACTTGAGTGGGAACCTGCAGCCGTTCATTTGGATTGATGATGAAAAACAGAAGTGGAATGTCCACGATACCATGAGCCTTTCGATATATCATAATCATATCAGCCCTAACACGGCGGGTGGCAAGAGATTAAATCAGGAGTCCTCGGAGGCGGACATTAAAACAAAGATGAGCGATGTCACGTACAAGTTCAGTTGTCCGGTAGTTTCAGGTGCTTTATATTACACTGGTATTGCGAATACCAATATGTCGAGACATAGTCTAGGCGCGTGGCCTGGTGAGCGACTTGTAAATAGGCAGAAAAGTTGCGAAATTAATTAGCAAAGTGGCGTCTCAGGAAGTGAATGACTAGGTTACACCTGCTTACCACATCCATACAGCGCTTCGACGGTTTCAAATCATCAGATATCCATATTCCCAAATCTTTCTCATATTTGGTTGTTCCGGATAATTACATCATTTATCATATACTGATTATGCGGATTGTTATACCCGAAATGCAGACAACTGCATTTATAGCATATATTTTACATTCAGTCAGACTTTCTGGAGGGGACAAAATGTTCAATTTTTGGCCATTATTACTGAAAATCGAGAAATTTACATGGCACTAGCTAATATTATAAAACTATCGAGTCTTTAGGCTATATTAGACAACCACTGGAAAGCTATCAGCGAAATTTCTAAAACATGAAAAATGAAATTTTACCTCATTTTTTGGGGGGAGGGCGTTTTGGCCAAAATAGCTCGCACCTACCCTGTCCGTCTCGAAATATATTTAACTCAGAAATCACCACCTTGGCGATAAAGAAAACCACTAGTTATTGAGCGGAGCGAAGCGTTTTTGTTTTCGTCAGAGGGGAAAAAATCGGCACCGTCTGTCCGTCCGTTGAACTTCTCAATAACTATTGGGTTGATTTAAATTTTTTTTGTTTGACAGGCCTAATATCGTTAACGTGCAAGACATAGATTTTGGCAAAATTTGCTTTAGTAAATTAGTAATTACCTAATTAGTTAAGCGTGTTAGCCTATTTTTAGCATTTTCAAACAAAAATTGTTTATTTTGCAATGAATAATTAGTGTAAAGCTATTACTTTGATGCATTACTACACCTCGCCGTGGCAATTGTGAATCTGGTATTTATTACTAGTCGAGAAAATTAAAAAACATGCTAATTGGTTAATTAGCTAATTACTAATAAATTATTAGTTATATAGCTAATTTTTTGAGAATTTTCAGTGCTCAGACATGAAAAATATGGTGCACAAACGTGTTTTCTATATCGCTGATCACGAATATGACATTTCTGAAGCGCTAAAACTTGGCCGTATATGCTAATTAGTTAATTAATTAGCTAATGAGGTAATTTTAAACAAATTTTAAAATCACTTCAAAATTGCTATTGATTAAATATTTAGTTGAAATACACAAATACAATACCAAATACTTTGCCTCCTGCCCCGCTCACTTTTTGTAATTTATTACGTTTACTAGTTACTATTCACAAACATAGCCGCTTCATAACCATACACTCCAGTCACTTCAATTTCGTCGGCCACTACGAAAAAGTGTTTAAGGTTTGACAGTGTATGTCACAGAGTAGCAGAAAAGATTCCATTTAAACAGGTTTCTGCCACCGTGAGAGTCCAATACAATTTGATGTGTGAAAAAAATTATACCGTAGAGTTTGATCGTATCGAATGCAATGTGAACACAAATGGGTCGGGTCGGAATGGATGGCGGGATCGGGTCGGACGAAATGTGAACGCCGCCAATTTTTCGTCCCCCGTTGAAAGCGTAAATGAAAATATTATTAGCTACGTAGTTGTTTTACGGTTTCAGTAGCCACCTTCAGTTTATATAGATGCAGGGAAAACAAACGTGCTCCTGCAATTTGATCTGCAGCTCCATGATGGGACTCTGATAGACAGACACGAATTACACCTGCGGATGATCCAATTTAGCTCGCTCGACGATGACGAAAGGAAGTCAGGCAGTTGTTGCATACAACGCGAATTCAATCCTGTAATCGTTTTGAGAGTGACTGAACGAGCCAACGCAAGCATGATGAACACATCCGTTGTTGTACCAATGAACCCAAGCGTTGTATATCCCACAAACTGACATTTGTTATTAGATCGCAAAAAATTGATATACGGCAATGCTCTAATAACTATATAATTTGCTTACAATATCGATTTCCAATCCCTTTGCAAAAGATATGAAATGAAACGGTCCCATAGAACCGTACACTTCAGACCAGACCTGCAACATTTAGCTGGTTTACAAACATGTGAGTAGATAAATATAGCCGTTCGTCGGATGAATTTTAACATCAGTAAATGTGCGCTCACACCTTAAACTGTTTGCTCAAAGTATGAGGTCAAAATTTGACTGCTAATTTGTAATATATACTGCTACCTTGCAAACTATTTTGCACGCTAAGTAAAAATAAATTTATTTTTTAGTGATCGAAACTTCCTCGTTCATCCAAAAGTAAAAATATTTATGTTACACCAAGGCTCACCACGGCACTATTCTAGGACCGACATTAATGATGTTAAATGTTAGAATCATAAGTTTTCCCCAAGAAAAGGGGAACTTAACATAATTACCATAAAAAAATTTGAATAGTTAATTGTGAAACCTGGTTAAGCTTACGCTTAGCAATACCGTCGATTTAGAAGAAAGAAGTATATATGTCGTGCTGTTCTTTTATCTACCGTTCTTGTGGAAATATGACTGTATGAATATGAAGAATTTGAATGAATGTATCTATTCTGAATGCCCGAATTTGGTTGAATGTTTTAGAAATTAAGGTGACAAGCATTCAGCGGCTATCACCAGAAAAAGGCTTAAAAATACGTTGCCTTGTAGAGCTAGAAAAGATACCTAATTTTCCCAATTAGCAGAACGCTAAGCTCCGCTAGTATACGTGTTTGTTAAATATTAACTATAACCCAGTTATTCATACAGTGTGTCCGTGCACTGGATAATTGCAGGGAAATATTGAAAAACGGGTAGCGCCATGGAAAATGTTGGAACTTGCCGAAGTTCCAATAGAAATCTTGACATAATTATCGAAAATCGATTCAAGTGTTCTGGCAACTGACGTGTTTCTATAACCAAATACACTGTGGTACACGTCAACTTTTTTCAAAATTTCTGATCATCTTACTCTTGATTTTTTCAAACTGCCTCGATTGCACACAGGGTTACGGAGCCGGTAGAGGCTTAGATCGAACAGCGGACACCTAAAGGCGAGAAACTCTGTTTCCCCTGAAAGAATTGGGTGACTCTGCTGAACTGGGAGACAGGAAAATACTATAAAATGAAACATTTACAGCGAAAAGATGAGTAAGGAAGGAAACCTGAACACAACTGAAAATGGAAATATATACGTTGTGCTTATAACTAACCGGTTGCCTGAATGGATCAAATGTAGTTCCCTCCCTGTCTTTGGGCTAAGGCATATACATGCACTAAAATTGGGATCAGTTGAAGAATTCCCCCACCTACACAGTTGAACAATTCCCTCTAATACGAACACTGTGGCCCAAGTGAGGGGCGGTACGTTAGTGTTAGGAAAACGAACAGCTTAGAGCGGGGGGGTTCGGGGGCGGTTGCCCAACGACTTAGGCTTAGGTTTAGTTATTTCACACATAAGGACCTTGCTTAGGCAAAGCTTAGGTTTAGTATATCGAGAACGACATGGCCTGCAGTTTATTTCGGCCCCTAAGGGTTACTTGAACCAACACGGTTGATATTGATAAATAGTACTACGTGTAAAAATTTTTCCCGTGGTACTCTGTGGAAGAACATCCTCCCCTTAGTTACTGGTGGGAAATTCTTCAACTGATCAAATTGAGCGCATAGACTCCAGAGGGAAATGAAGCCAAAAGAGGGCCGCTGTAAGGGAGCCTCACAACCTTCCACTAGCGTTCCCCTCTTTTGAATGCACATTCCTATCTTGTGGACAGCATGCTGGGTCACAGGAACCATGGATCCCAAATCCGCAATTACAATCCAGACTCAGTTGCGTTTGCCGGAACTATACCTCAGATACAGATACATCACATAAAATGCAAATATATATAGTCGAATATCCCGAAATCCACAGATCACACTCAAAAACTTTACATCGCTCCAAAAACACGAATACACACACACTACGTTCGAGAATTAGGGACTGTATATCGCACAACACATAGATAAAACACTGTCTATGTATAAAATCGTTTATAAACTTCGACAACACTTAGGAAGCGTACAAAATACAATATAAAACGAGACAGTGACGCACAACATACATCGCAGCACTATCAACAACAATAATAGTAATGTCATTGACTGCTACAGCATAAAATATAGGCGAAAGAACTAAATTCATTTCTTTCTCTCTTCAAATACACACAAGCTCACTGTGTACTCTGTATACACACATTATTAACATACACACATACCATAATACACGTCTCACAAACATATTCAATATACAGAGAGAGAGCTTTCACAAAGCGAGAAAATGTTAGATCCCTACAACGAAACTAAAATATCATCGTTGTCAATTTGCAGCAAAGCACACAACACAACAGCAGAGCCATTCGCTTCGTACGAAGTGGTCTGACAAGATAGATACATAGACATGCACACGACGAAAACAACCTTCGCCTTCCATTAGTTTCAATCATGGAGAATAAACACATATACATATATTACAACCGTGGACACAGTGCTGGATTATAATATGTAGACGCAAACACTGCTCCTTCTATTTCAATATATATATTAATAATAATAATAATAAACATATACATTTGCTAGAGAACAAAAACACTCGGTGGACTTCAATATGTACAGTGCTTCACAATAAATACATACACAATCCCAATATCGTTGTTTACAGTGAGATAAAATGTGTTACTGTTGTACAATAGACACATACACAGAAATAAATAAACGACAATAGTTGTACTACTCATTCAACGAAACTCTTGTACTAGGGCGGCACGGTGAATTGGATGGATATGAGAGAAAAGATATGCTCGCAATAAACTATACGAATAATAAATATATATACACGTAAGCGAAGCAGCTACATGAATGTATGTTTTGCTAAAAGCAATAATGGCACTAACACAAATAACGACAGAACACAAAGCAAACAAACAGATACTGTGAACGGCGAACGAATACAAAAAGGCTTGGCCTTCAAGGCAGGGACCGTCTCCTCCATTTGCTGGTTATGGGGAAGCTAGGTAGCGGACGCTAGCCGCCACCACCAGTAACGGCTAACATAGCAGACGGGGTTGTGAGCAAAACGAATACAAATCGTTTGATAGCAGCGGAGCAGGTCGAGGTCAGGAATTAGTATAGCCGGCGCAAATGACAGAGAACGTGTCAGTTGCGCCAACTTTGTCAGTGCCAGCGCGCCAACGTTGTCAGGTAAGACTGAGTCCTATCAAAAGTAGTCTTAGATAGGATCACACTATAAATTAGGCACCTGAGAGTTGGGTAACCGGATGGAATAAGCTATTACAAACACAAGTAATCTTATATATACTAATGATCGAGGGGTTCTGTGCCTCGCGAAGGAGTGGAAACGCTCGCATGAGTTTGTCGAACATTGCAAGATATAAAAAATTAATACGGGCATCAAAAATTAGCTTCGGTTCATATTTTTGATGCTAGCAAACAGCGGCAAACCATCTTAACTGAAAGTGGGGGTCCACCTGTATGAGCTGGTTACACAAAATTTTCCGGCCGGGACAAATGACTGACAGTGTGGATAGAACTGAAGTGTCCACAGGGGAGTAGTGGCGTTATTCCGAGGTTCGGGCGCCTCCCACAAGCAACAATTTCCATACAACCCACAATAAACATTTATCCTAGAGCTCCGCCCAGACAGCGCGTGGAAAATATCACAAATTTAGGAAAAATTAGCGATAAATTGCCCAAAACTGCGGAAACTTACAGAAAAAATAGGGCAAAATTAGCAAAATATACGGGAAAACTGAGCAAACATTTTAACCCAATTGCATTCGGTGGCACATTTCCTACTGCATGCTTGCTCCTGTATAAAAAATAAATAAGCGTGCGTACTGCTGCGTTACACCAGATTCTACAAACTTATAATAAAAGCAACGACGACAAATAATGCAATCAATTACAGCTACAAAATGATTCATTCTCCACTGGTTCGACGTCGAAATGGGATTCTCTTAACAACAGCACTATTGAAACCGCAGCCGATGCTACGGGCCGCAGTATATCGCTAATTTTATTAAGAAACCTTGTCTCGCTGCCGATAACGATTATTGTGAATTTAACTTCCTATACATTTTACTGGGTTTCTCAGTCATTGTCGGCAAGTCCTATCTGTGACGATCTTATGAATGTGTGGCCAATGTAAATTTTAGGAGTGAAGCGTTTGTTAATGCATGCTATGCCGTTCTCGATATAGTAAGCCTACGCTGAGGTCCCTATATGAGCCGTGTATTAAGCCTGTGCATCCGCTCCCCGAACCCCCAAAATGTGACATTTTTGGTTAAAGTCAATAATTGTATTTCACCGTATTACGCTAGTATATCAGGTGTCCCCAAAGCAGTGTGTTGGGTCCGTCTTTGTTTTTTATTGTATATTAGTGAGATATTGTTAGTGCTGCCTAATGTTAACCGTAAGATTTTTGCTGATGATGTGAATTGTACATCCAATGTCGACCTAATGATTCCGACCAAACTTCTGCATTTTTGCAATAAGTGATTTACAAAGCTTGAAACTGGGCACATAATACAATGAATTGCAGCTTGTTACGAGTGGGAACTTCAAGAGTGAACATTAGCTACAGTTTACATGGAAACCCCCTCCCTCTCGTCACTCACTTTAAAGCCTTAGGTGTTATTGTCCATATATATGTCGCTGAAATGTAATAAACATTGCAAATTATATTCCAAAAAGGCATATAGAACAATCAATACCTTATTCCGACGTTTCATCACATTACTCAGTTTTGCTTCGGGCTTACACAACGTTCGTCCGACCGCAATGAGAATATGTGTCACAGGTCTCGTGCCCATGCTACTTTGGTGATATTGACCTGCATGAAACAATGTTATTTAACACGCCGCCTGCACAGCTGACTGGGTTGGGCGGAGATGCCTTGCAATGATCGGCTTACAAGATTAAATTTGGAGCAACTGGAATTACGCCGATTGGATCATTTCTCTGGACTATGGGTCATTCGAAAAAGTAGTGAAAAAGAAATTTGGCACGCACTTTCAGTGCGTACTATAGACGCCGGAATTCATTAGAATATAGAATAGAATATTTTTATTTAACAGTGCTTGCACACATAACAAACATGCATTATAATAACAACTCAGATCACTGTTATTTTAATCATGAAACATTTATATGTCATATCATCAGAGTTCATTTCAAGCCAACGGCAATCAAAATAAGATAAACAGAAAAAATAAACGACTTGCAGATTGAGCATTGGCTGAAAGCATAAACCGTTATTTATTTGAATATAACTTGCTGAATGTAAAGAATAGGAAAACAAAAACACACAAATACTACGACAACAGGTCGATAAGGGACCATAGGTGGTCACCTTAAATATCGACCCCTCAGGTAATGTGTCAAATCGAGTTTCTTTAAGTGGATGTTAAATTGAGTTAAGAATCTTTGATTAACAATATCTTGTGGGAAGGGAGTTCCATATTGGAAAACGAAACATGAAACTATCTTTAACTACTTTTAATGTAGTGAAAGGGACAAATAACTTATATTGATGCGACCTAGGACCAATGTAATGGCTAAAAAAGTTTTGAAACGGGATTTCAAGATGATTTAATTATCTCATATCCTGTAACGAAGTCGGAAATTACTCTACGGTATTCCAAACTATCAATTTGAAGTTCAGAGAGCCTGTCGGAATAAGATAAGTGCGACAAGCCCGGAATACGTTTCGCAAATTTTTTGAAAGCAGCTTGTTTGAAAATAATACATGGTATTTCATCAGGTCCGCGTAAAGAAATTACCACAGTTTATTGGAAGCAAACCTTTTGTAGACGCCTCCAGTAACAAAGCTTTGGTGTGAAACAAGTTTCTTAAATCGTTTTTACATTATGACAGAAACCTATAATCAGCTGTAAGAGGAATGCTGATTTTCTCTTTATTCACTTATATACCCTTTTACTGTTATGTCTTTACTTTTGAATTGTTTGTATATAGTACCTAAATAAATGCCACTGGGCACAGTTCACCTACGGCCTGACCTGGAACTGAGACTAATAGGGGCATATTAATGAATAAACTGTGTTTTTTTAATTTTTAGGAATATGAAAAACCAACCGTATGAAGATGGGGTCCATCACATTGTATACGTGAAATCGCGGGGTCCAGACCCTCGCCTAGCCCAATTCCCCGCATGATGCGCTACTGTTGACAATATTTACCTTTTTTGGCTGAGGCGTAGCCCGGACTTCTCAAAAGTGAATCCAGTCTGACTGACATTGGTGTAACAAAGGAGTCTAAAGGGTTACAACAAAAATTTCAGGGCACTTACGTGCGCTGTTGCATAATAGCGAAAATGAGTCGCAGCTCCCCCGTCGACAGGCAATATTAGAAAAATTTCGGTATGTTGATTTATGTATATTTAAAATGTACGAATTTGCGTTATAACTTTCTTATGCTACAAAATTTCTGACACATATAATTCAAGTTTTTTTAACTGCTTAACAAATACCAAAAAATTAGGCAATTAACAACACCAACACCCCCTAAACCTGCATGGAATGCTGTTTTTGCTTATGAAATTTTTCCGTTCCAGTATATATGTATGTTATGTGTCAGTGGTGGCGCACCAGGACTATAATTAACGAGAAATGATCAGTCTAGGCGTAGAAACTTGGTATTGCGGCAGGATGACTCCACAGTAGTGTAGCCAGTCGGAAATCGGACTAAGAAACGAGGATGGCAACTTCTAGTATATACCACTAGTAAATGTACTGTTCCTCAAAATTTTGCTAACAAACATTTTGAAATAGGTGGGAACAGTTTTTTGAAATGGTCCCTCCCATTTGAAAAAAATTTCATGCTAGTCCAGTCGAACGAGGGCTACAAACCACAAGAAAAACTTGGAGCCATCGGTGCAAATCTGTCCTAAACATAAGGGGTGACAAATACTATTCGTGAGGGGAGTTATTTCGGCCCTGCTTCGGTTGGTGGAGGGAAATAACGGATGGGGCCTACCATCTTTTCAGCTATAGTCCCCATTCTACGACGAATCCTTGATTTTTCGACCCAGCTGAAGGAGTCCTCTTATTTCTATATATATACAAATTGCTTAATTTTTTCAGTTATGGTCTGCGAAATATTGAGGGCTATACCCAGGGGCGAACCCCGATTTTCTAAGGGAGGGCGCGTTGAAGATTTTGTGCTAAGCAGATGCGCGTACTCTGCTGATTCAAACTCGGCTGCTTGCCATGCACCATTGGGATTAAGGACCTATATTGTTCTGATCGGTTACAATGTCGCTAAAACAGCGGTTTAATCATGATGACTAAACGACACACACACGACACACGACATACAGATTCAACCGCTAAAGCAACACACGATAATACTTTTGCGACCCTACTGTCGAATGTTGAAACGCGTTTTATAAAAACAAGTAAATTATATATAACACAAATCAGTAATAACCATAACGTACATTCTGTGCGACATAAATACATACCAACACCATATATATGTTATATATATATTCATTATATGCATATGTACATATGCAATGTCCCCTGACAACGAAAACAAATGGTTTTAGTTAGATGCCACAGAAAAAAAGGCAAACAAAGGGGCCCAAGAAATAATCGATACCTTTTGTCTTACAATTTTGCTTTTGGTGGTGTTGTTTTTCTGGGTGGGTCATTTTTTTTTGACTCTTTTCGCGAAAAAATTTTTTTTGCCCAAAAAATTTTTTTTGACCAAAAAAATTTTTTTTTGCCCCAAAAATTTTTGAAAAAATTTTTTTTTGCCGAAATTCACCCAAAACCATTGTGGTTTGATGAACAGAAAAGTGAACATATTCAACCCTTGAATTGATCATGCAGCTTGGTGGGGCCAGCTTGGTGAGCGCAATCAAGCAGCATCTCTAAATTCGGGAGTAATGGGGGGGGGGGGGGGGGGGGGGGGGGGGGGTGGGTGGTGGGGGGTTGGGGGGGGGGTTGCTTGCTGTCGGGGAGGGGGGGCCGTGAGGTGAGGCCGGTGAGAGCGCTAGTGGCTGCGCGGGTGGTTGTTTCGTTGGGGTTTTGGGGTCGGATTTTTTTTTGGGTCTTTTTTTGGTTTTTTTTTGGTTTTTTTGCGGTCGACGGCGAGATGGCGGGTTTCTGGGCTGACTGCGGGGTTCTGCGGGTTTGTTTTTGTGGTTTGGGTCGGTCTTCTTCACTTGCGAAGGTGGTTGGGTCCGGGCGGCGGCAGCCTTGGGTTGGGCGCCGCGGTCAATCCTTGCATCCCATGCTGCGCATATGAGAGAGGACGAGCGAAGGCGCGAGGGGGGAGGCGGGCGGCGGAGCGCCAGGAAGTGCTCGACTGCCAGGAGCAGGAGGAGGGAGGGCCGGGGGGGAGGGAGCCGGCGGGGGGGGGGGGCGGGAGGGAAAATAAAATAAAGTTATATATAAAAGAAATAAAACGACGATAATAGACTTTGCTGTACTGCTCCTATATGTAGTGTATAGTT
This sequence comes from Trileptium ribeirensis, assembly GCA_030248225.1. NCBI lineage: Eukaryota > Metazoa > Nematoda > Enoplea > Enoplida > Thoracostomopsidae > Trileptium > Trileptium ribeirensis. The sequence goes on along the minus strand of JASANE010009149.1, from coordinate 40,102 downwards.
AGTAGTCCTTCTCAGCAATGTTAAATAACTATATACTACATGTAGTGTACTAGTAAAATAATAAGTCTCTCGACAGCCGTGACAGAACCGTGGGACCATAGTTGGGCTTTATTGGTTGTTCGTTTGAAACGGATTTTGAACGGGGCATCGGGATTTACCGTGAGCGGGCAAATCGGGAAAGGTGGTACAGTCAGTGCAAGGTAACATGTGCGTCGAGCCCGGGAGAGTACGCGGAGTGGTCCCACAACTTTTTCCAGTCTCTGTTAAGGTGAACGAATATATTTTCCCCAATTTTGGTCACTTTGAACATATTACGAAATTTTTCACAAACGTCTCAAAATTTTCTACATGCTTTGGGCGCGCGTAGGGTGCTTGGCTTTCACAGCGTATCCCCATATCCCGTATAGACACCTATGACATATGTGATGGTAGATTTGGAACTTCCCACATTTCAGAGCGATGGAAACCAAAACATATTTTAACGGTGCATCGGCTATACTGTGAGCTGGCCAAACGCGAAGCGGGGAACATTCTTTGCAAGGGCGAATTTAAACGCTGGTGTGCCTGTGCCCGACTAAGTCTGAAAAGTATACTGTAAGAGCCCGAGTATTCATGGAATTTCAAGGCAATTCGACAAGTGCACAAAAAGGGACAAATTCTAACGTGACGAACGGCCGGATACCGGTGGAGCATGATTTACGCATTGTTTGCTATGAAATTTCTTACCGTTAATAAATAAACAAGTTATAACCATTTGTAATATGTACAATCATGCTCTACCCGTGTGGGGTATTCTCACACTACAATCGAACTCTCATGTCCTGACTTGTGGGTATCCGGAGTCGATACAAAGTAATGTATTGTGTATTTTTATGGAAAGTAAACTATGCTTCTTAGAGGGAGTGCATGCGCACTCGGATGAGCCATGGATGGTGGGCACAACTTTTCACGACTCTTGGGTCAATTTGGCGATTTTGCTTCCCTACAGCTGATCCCGGTGCGCATGCCTAACATAGATATAATGCTTGATGTGTTTTGAGATGTATATACTGTCTGACCGTCTGACTGTCTGGCCATCGCTCCGAACTCTTGTCAAATGGGGTGGGATATGTTGACATGATTTAGGTTTGAAAAGGACATATCCTGGCACGTGTGTAAGATGTACCGATTTTTGGATGGATTTATGTGTACAGGCAACGTGAGTGTTTTGGACATATAGATACGAGGGAAGTAATTTCAGTAGGCCGTGATAGGGAATCGGTCTTTTCCAGGTGAAAAAAGGAAATTTTCCAAATTTGAGTTCTACCTGGGGTTAAGGAAAATCCGGTTTACGGAACCATCATCGGAGCTTACTGTGGCTTTCCAATCGAGCATTTGGGACCGCCCAACCACCACCCATAAATACTTTGGAACCCCCATTTCGCCGTGTAAACACTCGTTTTTCTAACCCTCAAAGAACAACCGAAATAATCAAAACTCCCCGATTTTTGGAACTCCACACCTCCACGGGATCTTAGACTACCCATTCTACCCAAAACCGCGGCCACCCACCCCCAAGGGTCTAAGCGGCCTGCCTGCGCATGGATCTGATCCCGCCCCCGGCCGCCTACTCCTCTCCGATGACCTGCAAATGATAAAGATACACTATATCCCGTATGACTTTTAAACGCTCGGTATAGTAGTTTGTTCGCATCTGGCGACACTCATCAGACAAGCCAGCTATGAGCATTTCGTTTTTGTTGTGTTGGTCGCGAGAATCAGCAAATGTAGCTTGTTTTATCCGCAATTATATATATGTATATTTATTTTGGCTTCGGTACTTTTGAAAATTCAAAATGTAAAATCCTGCTTCTCTGTACTGACAGTGAACAAAAAGGGGACAAGAACACGCGGGGAGTAGACACAGGGTATTAAAGACAACCAAAGGCCGATGCGGCGTCGAAGCCAGTCGGGCGTCGTCTTTGCTCAAAGTAAGCGTGCCGTTAGATTTTTCCCGTGTCTGGTTTTCAGAGTCGCGTGGCTCTCTGTTTTAGCTTTGTTTTTCCCAGGTGGGCCTCTCTCCGTGCAGCCACAGTGGAAAATCTACCTGGTTCTTTTCTTTTAAACATTAACATAAAGAGGGTTGCCCTGACGGGCGCTGGAATGTCCGGAGGATGCCCGGCGCACCCGTAAGTGCACGAGCCCAATTTAGAATCCGAACTAGCTTGTAAACTAACTCGCCGAATTTGTCCCACCCAAAACCTTACTGGTTCACCACTCATCGCCCTAAAAGTTTTATCTATCATCATGACTCGGTGAGCGGAAATGCAATGTTAATTGACGTGGTTAAGGGAAGAACAGGAGAGAAAAGGGAGGGGAGGTCTACAGGGACACGGGATGTGGAAAATTAGCGGAAGTGCAAATGTCGATCTGGACGCAGTGGCGACCACAATCAATAGTTAGGTTGCACAAAAATTTAACCAGTGGAACCAGCCTAAATTTCAAGCGCTGCCCTTGTGAGACTTTTAATCAATTGATAGAGGAAACCCAATGCTACAACCAGGTTCTCCCACGCCGTGCAGCCACAGTAGGCAGCTCCGTTGATTTTAAAAATTAGCTTAGGGCCTCTGCGGTTTATGTCCTTGTGAGATCGTAAAACGAGCACACTTCACAAAGCCTAAACGAGATGCAACATTCAATAACAGGGCCCACACACTGGTTTTCATACGGTGGCAGGCATTTAGCTTAGAATTTTTGGGTTCCTGTGCAAAACTTCGGCGCTTCGAGCCAAATTATACTTACAGTTGTTATTTATTATCGGGCCCCGGTGTTACCACAAAAACAACATCAGGTCCATCCATTGGCAAAATTTTGGGTGCGCCACTGTCCAATAACCGGTAATAAAGGGTTTACTACTGCTGCTGCTTCTATTGTAACAGCCCCAGATTTTTTGTAACCATTAAATAGCGCGGAAATCCACTGAGAATAGAGATGTTGAATGAGAAACCGTTTGAGTACCGGTGGAGCGTAATTAGGGCATTCAACTTTATGCGTATATTGTTTTACTCATTTAAATAAATCATCCTAATGCTATGTTGTTTTCACCACATTCCACCCACCAGTTTGAATGCTTGCGGGCTGACTTCGCACGACTAGACAGCATATGGAACTCAACTAATGGTATCCGGCCGATCTTAAAACTTTACTTGGGCCGTGAGTGGTAGCAACCAACATGAGACAATCGCGAACTGAGGATAAAGGTGATATTTTCTCCCTTTCTGAGAAAATCTCACTTTCGTCGGCTATGGGCATAAATCTACTATGGAACATCAATCTTATTGTGTTGACATTGTTTGAGCATCCGTTTGTTTGGTACGTCGAACAGTGTCATATTTTGTATGTATGGCGGCACAAAGTTTTATATATATCGATGTGTGTAATATGTATATAAAATTGTTTTCAATTCTATAATTCGATCGGACATACATATGTGTAGGTTCGCATATAATTCTTGGATATTTGCAAATATTGAGGTGTGCGAACTTGTTGGGACGTGAATTTCGAGAAGAGAAGGGATAAGGAATGGACAGAGGCTATAAAAGGAAGACTGACTGATGCAGCATCAGAGCCAGTCGAGACCAGAATTTGATCAACTTGGTGTGTTCTGCTTTATCGGCGGTTGTCGCCGTTTCTTCTTCTGCTCTTAGTTTTGCGTTGTGCACAGACGGTCTTTCCTCGTGCAGCAAACCTCGCCTGGCTATCTTAAGCTAAATTGCTTTTGTGACTGAAGCGCACTTTTTCAGCTCCAACGGACGCTTTGTGGTGCTTTAGCGTCTGGTCGATTCTCCGCGCGCCCGTATATTGTGCCCAGGAAACGTGAAATTGGTAGCTGTGTTTTACCTATACTCGACTGGTTCCACTACACCTCGTGCACGTTTTGTGACGAGCAACAAACGCGTCCGTTGGGTAGTATTATGTATTCGTGCTTTTAAGACGGAGACTCCTGTGGCTTTGGAACCCTAATCATAGCCTTTGTTGGAAGTCTAATGCTGGAGTCGGTTGCGACCGAGTTTAGAAACTAAAAGTAACGTAAAAATGATCGGAGGAGCATTCGTTTAAATTCAAGACATTCTCTCGCGAAGTTTTGGCATTAATTAGAAATGGACCCTTCATCAAAAACGTGATCCTGGGTACGGGACAACACGCTACTGATCATCATCCGTTAGTCCCTATTTTCGCTTTACTTAGACTCCACCGATGTAAATTTTGAACTATAGATCGCATGAGTCTTAAGGAGCGAGATTCCGATCTCGTGTCGGGGGCCGTTGCACAAGGGCCTCCAGGCGTATTATAAATTGCTAGAAAAACCTAACCGGCATAATCGATTGTGATGCGGTCCAAGTGTTGCGCATAATGAATAGCGTTGAGAACATGTATTTGTGCCCGACATGTCGAGGTTTGTGTTGAGAGAAAATAGAGGAAGAGGATGGGGCTTAAGTAACCCTGAGGGGCGAGGATGGAGTCAGTTGCGACCCAAGCCAGGGAGAGACTAAGTGCAATAAATTATGGTCGCTGAGGTCACCCTACAAATTTGAGTTTATGCCCTCGTGAAATTTTGTGCAACAAAGCGAAACTTCCCTCATAAAATCATAGACATGCACTCTCACGCCATGCAACGACAGTTGGAGTCTCAACAACTCTTTTTGGGAAATGAAATAATCTTCAAGGGCAAGCAACACTGTCTTGACAAGGGGTGACGCACCATTGCTCTAATAGGTTGTTCTTTTCGATTAGCGCTCTGACAGGCCTGGGCGAGAGTGACTTTTGAAGACCAGCTTAAACGACCACTCCCTCCACTTTTTTCCGACCCCCTCTAGTTAAGACCTTCCGACGCCCCTGGTTTTACCTGCTGTAAGGAACAAAATGATACTGTGACAGGTTTTGTGAAGGTTAGGGACCTAGACGTCTAAGCCCGACCGTTTGTGCACCAGCCGTTCATGATTGCTTAGATATTAAGGCCTATGTTAGGATTAGGAAGAGAAGAACGAGCCCAGCTACCAAGCTACGTTAAACTGAATCTTTTTGAAATATGATCAAAAGCGTCCATTAAATCCATACAGACTGTTTAATTTGTACTTAAATAGCGAGACAAATAGCTTTAACCTAAATAAAGCAAAACGTTATACTCCAGAGCATCTCAAGAGGGCTGTAGAGGCAAGGGAATGGGGACCGGTCCTATCATTTTTACTTGCAAACGCGAAAAATTAACTGATGATGTTAGAACAAAACGAACTTAAATGATCGCCCCTCCACTTTTGAAGAGCTTTCGATGCCCCCGGTTTATGCCTGGTAAGGAAACGGAACAGAATGACTCTGTGGAAGGTTTGATGAAGGTTGGGCAGCTAGCCGTCCAAGTCCGACTATTTGTGCACCAGCCGTTCATGATTGTTTATTTGTTAGAATTAGGAATAGAAGAACAAGCCCAGTTTCCACAGTGCGATAAACGGATAAGCTTAATGTACAAATAACAGTGGGGCTGGAGTTTTGTTCATCAGGGACGTGTGCCCACAGGGCCGCCGCTAGGATGTCCGAGGCCCCCCAGCAGGCTGCGAGGCCCCCCCAGCAGGCTGCGAGGCCCCCCAGCAGGCTGCGAGGCCCCCCAGCAGGCTGCGAGGCCCCCCAGCAGGCTGCGAGGCCCCCCAGCAGGCTGCGAGGCCCCCCAGCAGGCTGCGAGCCCCCCATCACATATCACATTTCTTAACTAATGTAATCGTTTTCCACGTGCTTCGTTAAGGTGCTTGAGGTTGTGCTGCGGCTCCCAAATTTTTCAACTTTTCACCCAGAGGCCATGAGATGAGGCCCCTGAAGGCGCGAGGCCCCTGCAAGGGGCGAGGCCCCCCCCAGGGGGGGTAGGGGGTACTAACGGCGGCTCTGTGTGCCCAATACAAAATTATGGAACCAGTTGTATCGCAAGTCCCCAGCAAACAAAATATAGTTTAATCGTCTTACACAGAACCCACGAGTCCCATAATTTCAATTCAACGACCTTGATACCAATAGGTCAGGACAATCGTTTAGCTAAATCCAGTAAATCTCCATCAGTAGCAGTAGATATTTAAAGCTGTGCTTATATTAGGCAGTGAACAAAAATCGAACGTTGATTCGATAACAAGAAAACAATGAAAAAAGTGCTCTGCCAAAGAAAACGTATTTATTATCTTCAAAAAGATATATACTGCGTTTTTTGATTATAACAAACCGAATACCATATCTTTTTCTTGTCACACACTGCTTGGATCTATCAGGTCTTTTCCTTTATCTCTCCGGCAAATGTAACCCTGAGGGGCAATGCTTTAGATGGTTAGAAAAAAGAACAGCTTACACCGGATGGTTCATGGGGCGGTCGACGCTAGCCCCTCTCCCTATGACGGTATTGTTCAAATTTGTAAATATGACTGTAATTTTGGTATTATTCAACTGAACTCGTCATTGCGGTTCGAATGATATTTAAAATTATTCATTTATCGGGAAAGAGTTTTTTCGAAATTGTGGGATAAACAGGCGGAACCCCTAAAAATAAAAAAAGTTTGCTTTAAATTACGCCGAAATGAGTACGTTCTGAACCAGCTCGTCCACAATTATCGCTGGACCTGAAGGGAGCTAAAGATCTATCTGCTATAGAAACTGATAGAGGCATGGTTGTGAATAATCTCGAAACATCGTTCAAATCAATACAAAGCTTGTTTATCTAAGTTTGTACAAATAGCGAGCAAAATGTGACTAATAATCCAATGATAGGCAGGCATAAAGCTATACTGTATGTAAACGGAAGAGAATGATACTGCGGGAGATATTGTGAAGGTTTATGGGCGATCCCTCTGCATCAGCACGATTTCTCTGGACCAACAATGACATTGCGACATAAAATTTCGGACAAAGCAAAGCTCAACGAAACAGTGTCTAAGGGGAAATCCCAGGTAAACCCCGATTCTCTGTATATCAATAACAACTTAGGCTTCATATAACTTTGCTCCGTCTTCTCGGCTTTGGAATAACATTCACAATGCATGTCAGATGTAGTTTTTCAAAAAGATGTTCATACATTTGCAGCAGTTTATTAAAGTGGGATGGAATGTAGTATTGGATAACAGTGACGTTTTGAAATAGCAATTTTGGAGCTAAAATCACCAACGCGGCTAAAGTTTATGGCTGATACTGTTTTATTGATCTGGCTCAAACATTGAATGTAGATTATCATTCGGAGTTCTATTTGGTCAGCTTGCTCTGCTTCAGTGGTGAAGTTTCATGCTGAAGTTGGGTGGATTCCAGATGGTTTTGAAAGTGTTTAGCCTGAGATTTTGAGCATAGGGTCCATATACTGTGGGTATTTGGTACCAGATTACCACATGTTTGGGGGAACTCACATTACCTCCAGGATCTGCGTCTATGCTCTCATACCTATGCGCCACATTTACTAGATCACCCTTCTGATATTTCTGTAGAAAAATTCTGGAAAACACCTATTCTTCAATCAAAACCGCGTTTCAACGCTTTCTATTTTTTTGGTATGGCACATTGGAAGAATATGTGTTATGTTGGCTCTAATGTTAGCAATAACATCTCTGGAGCATTGTCGCAGATAAGGCATGACAGGAGGGACTGGTCCCTCCACTTTTTTATGTTAGGGACAGTCCTTTCCCACTGTTTAAAATATAATCTTTTAATAAGCCAAGAATTAAAACGATGTTGCATCCCCAGACACACATATATATATATTAGAATTTGCAGGAGCTCTATTTATAAAATAAAAACCCATTCGGTATAAATATATGCCAATATTGGCCAATGTAACCTTTAGGGGCGGAAGTGAAATGCATGCCATGCCGTTTTCGATATACTAAGCCTAAGCCTTAGTCTTAGCCTAAGCTAATGTCCCTATATGAGCCATGTACTAAGCCTAAGTCGGGGGGGCTCCCGCCCCCCGAACCCCCCGCTCTAACCTGTTCTTTTTTCTAACGTTATAACGTCCGGCCCCTACATGTAGGTACTAAATCTATTTATCATGGCATGAAACCATTGTTGCCAGCACAAATGAACAAAACTTTACTGCTTCAGTGTATTAAAAATAAAGCAAAAATGATTTACTCTACGTTTATTAATAAGCTTATGGACAAAATATCAATGCCTATTGGTTTAGTACTTGGAAAATAAGTGCTTAGAAACGCGTGCATATACGTTTTTTATTTTATGATATAGAAATCATCATCAGTAGGTAGGGTGTCACCAGAAATTTTTTACTGGGAGGGAGAATCCACTTATTGTGGGAGTCAACTCAATATAGAATTTGACGATACCGTGATAAAAAATTGTTTTGTTGCTGTAGTCAACTGAGGACAGGAGGCTTCAATACCAAACTGGGGCACAAGTCGCTCCCCCAGTGTCGACGCCACTCAAGTACGTGCTCAAGTATTGGTCATATATATTTATACTTAACTCTGTTGTATAGCTACGTACGATCCCATATCTACAGTCCCGCCGTAGCTTACAATCTATAATATTAAATGAGTATGTGAGGTACGAAATATACGTATACAGGTCATGTACACGAAGACACAGCAACCGTTGTTGTACACCACACGACGCCGGGCGATATGATATGAGCGCTATCACGATGGTCACCTATGAGAAGTAGTAGGACGGCAGGCAATGAGCGAATAGCATGGCAATAAAACGACGACGACGAACGAAGCTTAGCTTGTCAGCAGCAGCCACACGCTCTCTCTCTCTCTCTCGCTGTCTCGCTCAATTTGGTTCACCGTGTGTCCGTCTGCTGAGCCATAATACTCGTACTGCTACAACAACTACAGCTTTCAAAGGCATAATGAAACTTGCCAGCCACATAATAATACCAAGCTCGAAGCACAATAATGGCCTCGAAGGCTGAAGCTGTCTTTTGAACAAATAGAACACATACATGTATACGTACATGTATAGAGATTTGTGTGTATGTATATGTAAGTGTGGTGAGCGAGTAGGACCCAACGCTGAATTACTTGCTAACATTAGAACTCTACAACAACGTGCCGAGATAATCAATATAAGAACAAGCTGCATGTCCAGTTTTCGCCTGACGATTGAGAGCTGAGAGTCATGGAAACTAAACCGTGGTGCCTAAATTACAAAACATGTCTACTATATATGTAGCGGGGACCGTCACTGATGGTAAATCGTGTGGTGCTATATCAATAATAAGAATTGTTGGCCTACCTATCATTGTGCTTTTAGCTTTACCTTAATACTTTTTCATAAGTTTTAACGTTAGCACTTGTGAAGCAAAATTGCTTAAGCATTATTGTTATTAATTTATATCAGATATAAATTAATAACAATAATTGGGTTAGTTGGCAAAAGACCAGCTATCTCAGAGCCAAATTGGCTAAATTTGAATGTAATGCTAGAAGTAATAATCCATCACTCCATGTCTATGAAATAATCAGAACCGATTTCGTGCGAACTAGATGATATATTATTGATTTTCATTTTGAGAGCAACTAATGCTACGCAGTGACATATATGATTTGGCTACATTATTTCGTAGTTTATTGATCCCCGTCCAAACGAACCTTAAAGTGCTCAAATGATATGTAGCGTGTTAGACAAAGCCTAAAACCGAATTCTCAACGGTAAATTACGTGGTCTGCTATTTTTGTTTCTAAGAGTGTGTGCACACGTCAAACTTTTTTACTCAAGCTTTTATCATATTTTGACCAAATTATTAGCTCAAATTTTGATCGGAATTTGAGTGCATTTTTGCATTTTTTGGCGAATTTGAACTTGGGGGAACATTGTTCAAACTTCTCCAGCGCATTGCGTTAGCCATTCAGGAATTTGGAATAGAACTTGAAAATTTTTGAGCTCAAAGTTAGAGCTTAAATTTTAAAGCAATATGACTTGCAATATTTTTCTATTGTCAATTATTTAACAATTATCAAACAGTCAAATAAATTATTTATCAAATTTTGAGTTAAAATTTCCATCACAAAATTTGAACAAAAACTTTGACGTATGAATGTATTTTAACGTTTTAACGCATTGCTCGCGGGGTCACAAGCGGTCCATTTCATAAACTTGCTTCGGTTTTATCAGTAATACAGCTAAAACAATTGGTTATTCGCGTAAAATAAATTATTACTTTGGGGTTTTAAGTTTTAATACTTAGTTCTTCCACAGTGAAACCTTGACCTAAATGTTTTAGTTACTATGTCTAATATATGTGCCTGCTTGCACTAATCACCGGGAAGATTCCGCGTGCATGGTCAGCAGGATTGGGTACCGCAAATATGGCAAACTGGAGCTTACTTGGTTTTGTGCCCAGCGAGCAAAATGAAAAGTTTATTTCCAATTAAATCAAAAATCACTCGAAATCATGATTTGTTAAGCAGCTATCATGTTTGTATTGCTTATTTACACCGCGGCTCAAAACGACTCCCCCTTTCACTTAGTAGTCAATTGATAAGTTTATTCGAACCCACCCCTCTTCGCCCCTCAATTTTCGTCTCATGAATACGCACTTGTTAAGCAGACATGGCTGAAATCGTGATATGATGATATATACTAATATACATCCTGACGCTACCTGAAAAAGAGGTATCCAACTCATTCAAATCATCGATTATATCTCTTTTCCTCTACCAAACACCGCAAAATCTGTCTAGGGCTTCTTCGACGGCTCCCAGATAACGCAACAAAAATGAAGCACTGCACAAACCGCATAACAAAATAGGTATTGGCAAATACATTGTAGATTAAAAACGTTATTATTACGAACCATGATGTGAACAGCGTTACATACGTACACATACGTCCATAATAATTTATACTGGCACAGGATATTTATAAAGATAATGAGAAAAATGCTTCTAATTTTAAAATAAAAAGCGTGTCCATACTCAACGTTAGTAGCCGTTCGATCCATGGGTTTGCTGAACTCACGTGAATTGAATAAACATTATTAATTTAGTTTAAAACAAGTTTTGGCTGCAATGGTAATCGAAAACCATGTATTTCCATGTCGTAATTGCTCTTACACTACTTCCTTCAATCACTGCTCGTTCCTTCTGGCCTGCACGTGTTGAATACAGACGATTTATCCTCGACGATGCTGCTCGATCTCGACTGAACCTTAAGCGGCGTAACAATACAAAATCAACAACTAACATCGGTACAACCTAGAGTAAGAGCAACAACGAGGCAGCCGACGGTACCACCTCCATCGCCGACCACGACAATATTGCCAACATCAATACCATCGACACAGTTGATGATTGTGCAACAAGCCAGCCAACGTCACTACTCACAGCTATCGGACAATCTAGTTCTACTCTTAGCATTGTAGCACACGATTGCACCGCTTCAGACAACGAATTTAATCCACCCTCCAGGTCTCCCATAATACTTCGGATCAACCCATCGCAAACGTACAACAGAATGTGTGTCAAAAACCAGTATTGACTGCCACTAAGCCATAGCCCACAATACAGAGCTTCATCTGCAGCAACTGGGCTTCTCAACGTTAGATCACTTGCGAACAAATCAGCTGCTATCCGTGACGTTATTAATACGCACAAGTTACATTTCATAGCATTAACGGAAACCTGGATGCGTCAGGGCTGCTCCGTTGCACTCCAGGAATGTACACCAGTACATTTCTTAACTACAGGAAAGCCAAGATCAAATGGCCGCGGTGGCGGACTTGCTATAATCTACAGAACTTCTTTGCAATATCAGGATAATCGAAAAGTTTCACAACTCGTTTACGGGACATTTGAGTTTATGTGCGGGACAATCAAGCCAAATGGTCAACTAATAACTCTATTACTAGTTTATCGTCCTCCACAAACGTCATTGCCCGCCTTCTACGATGAATTGAATGATATTCTGACAAATATTACGATGGACCCTGCTGATGTTCTAATCATGGGCGGCTTCAACGTAACCTCGACTTCAGATACATTTATTGACATTCTTGGATTTTTTGGGCTCAGTCAGCATGTCAGTGGTCCCACCCATGACCAGGGCAATACATTGGATTTGACCATGTCGTATAAAAACAGTAATTTGGTTTCAGATGTCGCGATTGAAAGCTGTGCTATTTCCGATCACATGTTAATTGTCACCAACATTAACTGTCATATTAACACAAATAGGCCCACGAAAACAATTCACTATCGAAATTGGGCGTCTATTGATAGTGCTAATTTTCAGTCAGCAATCTCTCAACTACATTTGCCCGAAAATGGCTCACTCGACGATCGCACAAACTACTTTTATGACTCAATATCGTCCATCGTAAACACGCAACTTCCACTACAATCTCGAACCGTGCAAGATCGTCCTGATGCGCCTTGGTTCGACACTGAATGCCACCGCGCGAAGACAACGTTGCGAAGATACGAGCGCTTATGGCGGCGATCTCGTTGTTTTAATGCCAGACTTAATTATGACAACCAGAAAAAACTTTACCGAGATCTCTGTCAAAATAAATTGAACAACCACTGGAAATCGAAATTAAACGAAGTTAATAATAATAAAAAATGGAATGTCATAAACGCAATGCTCTACCGTAAACGCCAAACACCCATTCCCCTGATCGGTCCGACAATTTTGCAACATTTTTTGCAAACAAAGTTACAGCTATTCGTTCCCAATTTCCTCCATTACAGCCTTTTTCCTACGGCCAATAATGACGTTTCACAATTACACCTTACTCCAACTAGCGAAGAACACATCGCTAACGTCATCAAAACAAGTAACAACAAGTGCTGTGCATTGGATATTCTGCCACCAGCTATCTGTAAGAAATTTGCTGCTACATTGGCTCGCTCAATCACCGCTCTCATCAATGAATCTCTAACGAGTGGGACTGTCGGCATCCGTGAAAAAAGCAGCATTATCCACCCTCGACTGAAACGTCCCAACGCTGATATTAATGACATGAACAATTTTCGACCAATTTCGAATATTTCCTACATTGCGAAATTGATGGAGCGGGTAGTCATGGATCAGCTGGTTTATCATATGGACATTTACAACCATCTTCCTAAATTCCAATCAGCATACCGCAAAGGACATTCTACCGAGAGTGCGTTAGTAAAAATTTGCAATGATATCCAATCAGCATTTACTAGAAGACAAATCACACTTCTAATGTGCTTGGACATGTCAGCCGCTTTTGACACGATTGATCACTCAGCGCTACCTCAGCGACTAAAAGACATCAACCTGTCGCCGTCTTCGTTGTCGTGGTTTGAATCCTATTTGTCGAATCGCCAACAACGCGTCCAAATTGGAACAACTTTTTCCAAAAATACAACAATGTTCAGCGGCGTTCCACAAGGCAGCGTTATCGGATCGATACTATTCAACATCTTCATGGCTCCGCTGCTTCAAATAATTATCGCGGCCGGCTTCAATGTACATTGCTATGCCGTCGACATTCAGGTGTATAAATGTTTCTCCGCATCTGAAGAGGCTCAGGTTGTCTCATCTGTTCAGCGCTTGTTCGCCTCTTTAAACAATTGGTTTCGCAATAATAAATTAAAACTTAATAATTCAAAGACCGGACTAATCTATTTTAGTCGTCAGCAGTATTCCGGCCAGCCAATTGATATCGACAATGAGACCATTCGCCCTACTGACACAATCAAGGTACTTGGTGTAACCTTACACAAAAAATTGACATTTCAAAAACATATTGCCGAGCTAGCAGGAACCTGCACATGGCAGCTAAAAGAAATAAGCCGTATTCGAAACCGTCTGGATATTGATACAACACAATCTATTTCCAGAGGCTTCGTCATGTCTCGAATCGACTATTGCAACGCGTTGTACTGTGGTCTACCTACAGTTAGTCTCTTACCACTTCGGCGTCTTCTACACGCAGCAGCCAGCATGGTATCGGGGCTCGTCGACAAGAAAACATAACACCCATCTTGAGGCGCCTGCACTGGCTGCCGCTAGATAAACGCATCCAATACAAGATTCTTCTAATTGTATACAACGCAATTACTACGGAAACGCCGCCATATATTGCTGACATTCTTACCACTTCGTCCGGACTACGGCTAGCCAACGAAAGGATACTGCGGATTGATGTGGCAAGAAACAATAGCTTCCAATTTTTTGGGCCTTCGGAATGGAATAAACAGCCGCTTGCTTTGCGAAGTCCAGACCTAGAACTGACTCATTTCAAATCCAGGCTCAAGACTTGTTTATTCCCAACGGAATCGTGACAGGTTTGATTGAAAGATATTAACGTGTAAAACTTACCTTGCGCTTTTGAGACGCTTTCGCGAAAAAAGCGCGTTATAAACCCATTATTATTATTATTATTATTATTATTTAATTTAGCTACATGTTCCGTTCAAACCGTTGGACCAACTACATCATGTGACCAGCTTGTTTGGAATACGTCATTATTAGTTAGCCGTAAGCTGTATCTTGGTGGTCCCCCCGATATTGCAAGTCTGAACCGGAACGTTTACTCGAGCTAAGACTCTATACGTGCCTTTCCTAAGTCCATGACTAAGGCGAGGGCCTCTTCACAGAACCACTGAACTAAAGTAGATTATAGCAACAGAACCTTTTTGCCTTACAAGAGAATTCAATGTAGCTGAGATAGTAGTTTTAGTCAAAAATGTTAGCTGGAATAGACTCTGTTGGTGCTAGTGCGATTCGACTCTATGGATCGTGCTATCCGTTTCAAGTTGAAAAAATGCTACAATCAGGGTTGCTTTTTTCCGAAAAAAGTCGGACTGGAAAACCCGCGTTTTTTCCGGAAAAAACGGTAAAAACGGAAAAAAGTCAAATTTAACTGTTAGCTTTTTACTTGTTAACCCGTTGAAAAATAGCAGAAAACTGAGTTTTATGCGAAATTAAATCCCAATGTTGATTGTCAATGCCTTATTTACTGATAAAGCTCTAAAACTGCAATGTTGTCACGTAGAGTTTGCAACCACACAGTGCAGCGGCACTTGAATCTTTCCAACGGGCAGGGTTATGTGAAACCACGCGTGGGCTATATCGATAGCAGTGCGTATAATTATTTGGTACTAATAAATAGTGAAAGTACTTCATATTTTTAGTATCGTGTAAACTTAGTAACTGGTGTCAAACTGTCCACCATGCAAGTGATGCTGGAAGCGTATTAATACAATAGAGTATTTAATTTAAGTCCACGATCAAACTGTCGATCTATCACAGGTAAACAGACCGGTGCGGGGAGTGGGATGGTGGTGGATAACTACCAAGGGGTGTAACCCTAGGTTTTTGGTTTTTCTTGGAGTGGGGCTGAATTTTTGGTTAACCAAACCCCGTCCCATATCCATCTGTGGGCATGTGCTTGGTCTCTGTCTGTCTAGTTTACTGCTTTCCTATGCTGAATACAAACGCCGCGGCTCTATTCTGTACCGCACTTATTTAATATAAATTTGCCATCGGGCAAAAGTTTGTGATGCGGTGAAGGAATCAAGCTTTGCTTATGCTTAGATTATAAATTTAATTGATGCTTGAAGGGTATAGTTATACCATTTCTGCCATATAAATCATACGCATAAAGTGTAAAGGCTGTTTAAACTGGTGTAAATATTGCTCACGGGCACTATATTTTCGACTCCAAAATACTGAAAAGATTTTTTTCTATTTTTTCCGGGAGGGGTAGAAAAAAACGAAAAACTATTTTTCCGTTGGTTTTTTCCGTGCCCAACCCTGGCCGCTATGGATTGAGAGGCATCAATCAACCACAAGGGACACTGAATACGTTTTGTGAAGATGCAAATATCTACAGCGTGTCGCAAGCTCTTCAAACGTACGGCGCACAAGGGTGATCGATCGCATTCATTTTGTTATAACCTCGACTGCTAATTTTTTACGTTTGTCAGCAAAAAGTGGAGGCCATGCCTTCCCTCTTTGGGACACCTCTGCATGACAAATTCGCGTGGTAGTGCAGAAAGATATCTGAATTCCGTGTATATATGTACTAGGGCCATTTAAGGTCCTAAGGTATCCCAGCTACACCAAGCTTTTCCTCGGTGTGGTGCCCGGACAACCCCGGCTTCCACGACTCCCCGGTGAACTGCTAGTTGCCCCAAGGGAACCGCTTAACTTAGCAGGCTGCCGGCGGGTTTACCAGGGTGTTCGGCCTGGCCCCTATATCGGCCCACGTATCTACCAGTATGGAGGTCTCCCGTAGGGAGGGTCAACCTTTAGGCCTACTCACAGATATTAAAGCTGCCCCGACGTTCCCTCGTGGTCTTGAAATTCCCCTAAACTTAGTTTCAATGATCCTAGTATTGCATGTGTGCATCCCTAACTAAGGTTTGCTTTCATGAACCTATTTCGGACCTCCGCGTGTATAAGGTAGAACCAGAACACTGGTGAGCTGCCCTATGCCCTTTTTTGTTTGGTCTGTTATTTGCGGGTGATATCCTGTGCACTTGTTGACCGAGACCTAGTCGTGTCCTGTCACACGAACATTTGCCTGCCATTACGCCTCGATAAACGGTCCTACTGACATAAGTCGTCTCTACATCACCAGTGGGTCAATTTCAACGCATAAAAATTTTAGAGCGTGGATGAGCAGTCGCTTTGTCCTACTTGAAATGATTTAACTTCAAAGTTACTTTTCCTTGACCACAAAACGCATCGCCTAAGCATTCAATGGACACATGCATTGTTTACTTTTAGTTACAACGGTTATTCAAATGCAACGTTTTATGTGCAGGCACTTCTATGCAAAGCATAACTGCAAGGCACCACGCAGGGCACCAGGATGTGGTCACTACAATTATGGGAGTTCGTATCGGTTTCCCGAATTTTTATTAGTGAAGACGAGAAAGAAAACAAAATAGTCCACGACCCATAAGTTTTGGTAGACAAAAATGCAGTCCACGAGCTCTAACTTTTGACGAGACCCATGACCCCCGAAATTTGTCTCTCCCTACTACATATTGCGGTACAGCTATCCGCATATGCGTGAGTTGATGACCTTACGATTGCCCTGTCGATTGCTCTCTTCTCTTTGAGACTGGAGCCGCCCGCGAACGGTCTGTCACAGTCACACGATATGGGTCTAACTAGTATCCAAGAATAATTTGAGGTGGAAGCTAGCAGTAATTAGGGGTCAGGAAGAAAAGGTCGCGTCTCTTAAAAACAGGACGACGTTGCCTGCCGTCCTATCTATCCGAAGTTAGTAACAGGAAAACGTGCTTCCGACGAGGATCTCTACCATGGAGGCACGGCTAGAGAACCTACGTGCTAAAATTGCTTTCAGTGTATTTTGAGCGTTGGAAATGAGCGAGCTCCTTTGAAATCCGACACTGGCAATGGCTTGGTCACGAAGGTGCGAACTAAACTAATTTTAGACAACTTGGTCTCTTGGCGTCCGCGGCAAACTCCACGTCTTTTCTGTTTTGCATGCTTCACTGACTCTTCCTATTAGATTGATCCCCTTTATAGGCCCATTATTTGTACCACTCAATCATTGCGCTCCTTAACTAATGATTTTCACATGAAGAAGAAAACCGGTACTGCGGCCGTTGAGCGCTTACAAGGATCTGAAACAGCCAAAATTTTTACTTCTCGTGCCTGTCTTAATTCCTAGTCAGCCAGATTACTCCATTACTACTGAAGCCAGCCGCACGTCACCGTCGTTTGGATAAACCCCAGGGCTCTCATATCGACCAAGGTTACGTTGAAAATTTATACACTCGTCAGATTCATTTATTGGATACTTTTGGTGCTGTAAAACCGCTACGGTGATTGCGACTGCCTCCAAGTTCGTGATTCTCTCCTAGCTTTTTCTTTTTTCTCTCTGGAACACGAGCAAACTCTCCCCCTTTCTTTCGATTTCCTCACTAAACATCCTATACCAACTTTGTAAAATGAACACCCTTCTGGACCAAGGAAAAGAAAACGAAAGCAAGTGGTCCGATGAGCGGGGAACCAGTCGAGAACACAGGCGGGTCAAATTTCGTGAAGAATTTTGTCAATTTTCAAATTTTGTCGGGGCACGACATTTACGGGCACGCGGAGCATCCTTCGGAGGTACCAACGCCCGCATAGGCGGCCCTTGGTGGATAGAGAGATCCCGAGAAACGAAAAGTCCATCAGCTGGGGGCGTGAACCTCCAGCTTGTTTTGATCACGCGAGACAAGAGGACACTTGGAGGTACTCCGGTCAGTCGTCACAAAGAAATTCGCACTCAAATGAAATACTTACAGAATTGATTCAAATACCCTACGGCCGAAGTCAAACAAGTTAAACCGAGACGTTCCCTAGACAGCAATCCGTTTAGACAGCAAACACCTTAAGCTCAAGTGATAAGACCTAGAATTTGATCGGTCTTTTGTATTCCCAAATTTTCTTAACTCAGGAGCAAAATGAAATTTTAAGGGTTTCCTAAAACCCGACGGAGGCTAGTCCTCCGTCCCTAATCTGCATTTCGGTCCAAGCTCAAACACGGCATGAGCATTGGACGTTCAACTAAACTATAAATTTGTAAAGCAAAACAGCAAAACCATCGAACGATTCCCTACTTTCCGTGGCGTACACATTCAAGAAATTTTACCGTGGTCGGCTCAGGAAAAAGTCGTGGATCCTAACTCAAAGGAAGCAAGTCATGTAAAAAGCCTGGACGAGAAGCGTCCATTTTGTTGTGCCTTACCTAAGACCACGGGGAATCAGAAAGACTTCGAATAGTTTTGATCAGTCCTCACTGCACTCTGTACAATCGCCTAACGTCTCCTACGTCGGAACTCGATATCAATGATTGATTCCAGAACCGGGATAGATGTAGCATTTCGGTGGGAACAGGGGGTTAGAACCCGAACGACGATGTTTCTACCTAAGTACGAGGGGCGCGCTACGTTCAGGGGAAACTAAACGAACAGTCTGTTACTCTTCAGTTAACAGGGAAAGTAAACCCCTGTTATCACTAAGCCCTTCTCACACTTACGACTGTCGATCCTTGGGGCAGCACCAGCTGAACCCCCTTCGCGAGGTATGTACCTTCGCGGAAATCCTTGTCCATCGAGCGAATCCGAAACGAAAACGAAAAGCGAAACAAGCAGAACTGCGTGAAAACCAAACACAATAGAACAGTGCGTCGGAGCCGGTCAGTAAAGTCGACCGAACTCCGCGCTGTCGAAGTCGAACTGATTCCAAGATTCGACGCGTTGGTCGTAACCTCGAATTTTTCGCCCATAGTTAAGGATAGCGATTTTGTCGCTATCCAATCGTCGTTGGTCGGGCAACGCCCATTTTTCTTGGGTTTTAGTTCAGTGGCCAATTGGGGACACTTCCGGAAAATAGAATCTCGACGGCTACCGTAAACCGTCGATGTCCTTAGAGAGAGTCGGCTTCAATTAAGTTTGCCGACTTTAAGTTTTAATCTTCCGAGTACTCGGAAGTTGACCATCTGTGATTTTTGTCCAAATTTTCCCAAGAAAAGTAGATTTTAAAGTCCTTATTTCCCGTCCTCATCGCCGGATGTCCAGCGAAATTGGATTCTACACTCACAATGTTCGAACAATTTCCGGTCCCAACTTAACTTAAACTATTACGACTACTTTCGGGACACGCAACTTCCTACTTCAGCCCAATTAGCGTGCCGATCTGTTTGAATTTGGATTGTTCAACCCTCCCAACTCGTCCTAACTCGGCGGCGATCGACTTAGTCTTTGTTGTCCTCGACTTGCCGACATCCTAATTAAGCTAAATCTAACTTAGCAGATGACCCTAGTACGCGAGGACATCCAAAAATGTCAGAAAGAATCGAGCTAATTTGGAATTTGTATGCGAGTTCCGGCACTTCGAAGTCTCGCCGGGGGGGGGGGAACCGACGACGCGAGAGCGTCCGTCTCGAGGCCAGAGACGGGGCAAACCTTAACGTACCCCTAATCGATCAGGGGTCCTGCTCCAAGGCCCCTAGGGTCCGAGGGACGGCCCTAAATCGCCCCCCGTTCGTCCTATCCGTCCATGTCTCGTCCGTCCGTAAAACTCTGAAATTTAACGGATTTTGTATGTCGTGTCCTTGTCTGTCCATCCTTATGTCGTGTCCTTATATCTGCGTACCGATATATATATATATATATATAAATAAAGATATATATAAATACATACATACAACTACACACAATACACACATACTAGACGTAATGGCGTCCTGAGCGACAGAAAGGTCGCTCAGGATAAACACATACTCACAACACACCAAAAACAACAACAACACAGCAACAAAGAAGAAAACCGACCAGAAACGTCGGTTAAAGAGAGAGCGAGGACAGCGAGCGAAAGGACAGCGAGGACACGAGGCGGGTGTGGGAAGGGTAGCGGGACAAGGGTAATCCGGGAAGATTTTCGAGGGGCTGGGGCCAAATCCGGTCCCAGGACGGAAAACGGGGTCGATTGATACCAAACACGAGGGGGTTAGACGTAAAAGCGGGTTGGAACCCACCTATGGGTTCCTCTATGTATTAGTATAGGGAGCTTTAGCAGACTCTCCTGCGTTAACGGATGGGCGGAGCGACGCCCGCCGGGTATCGTTGGACTCAGCGTCCAACGGCGGTTCGAACGAGGGGTGATATCGCCACTGGGGCGGTAGGAGTAAAAACGGTACTAAAACTGGTGCGATTAGAGAGAGTCGTGGCTACAATGGGGGCGCGTTTGTTGGTCGTACGGGTTAACGGAGCGGCGGAGCGAGACCCGCCGGGTATTTTTGGCAATGTCTCGTCGAGACGAATCAAATGAGGGGCGATTTGCCCATTTTAAAGTAGAGTGAAAAATCTCGAATTGTCGGCGCCCATCAGCAGTAGACAACAGCTTTCAAGGCAATTTCGCGTGGCTGCCGCGGGTCAGCGGGGATTCAGGCGGAGGTTCAAAGCATATGGTTGGATGCAACTAGTCGCGGTGAACAAAACGAGGGGTCGCATGCGCCGGTTCTGACGCGGGGTACGGCGACGGGAATGTCGGAGAGTGGTGGCTTTGTATCGGTTGCATACCGCAATAGGCTACAGAAACAAGGCGGTTTTGCCTAAAAATCGTCCACAGGACACACCCATAAATAGATACATGTACATATTTTATATATGATATGTCCTAACTACATGGAAGGTAACAGTCCGGGTTCCACGTTGACACTCCTACCTGGAGTAAGTAGCGATTGTCTCTACGTGTTACGGGCGAAGTTCTGGCGTTGTCCGGAGCGGTTTTGGATGTCCGTCCACGATTCCCAATGTGCTCTACTAGCCTGTTCCGGTTATTTTTTTCCGGATCAGGATACCGTAGACGATGGCGGGCCTTCGAATTAACCCGGCATCCGTCGTTACGTATGCTTGCAACAACCATCAAAACGTGATTTCCACTTGTCCTGTCTTATTGTTTTCCGTAACCATTACTCCTTATATCGCTAAAACCAAGTAAACTTGATATCTTTGATTTCGGTCTTAACAAACTTGTTTTCTTGAACGTGCAGTCGGGGGCCTCCTATTCCCGGACGGTCGTGACCGTCAACCCTACAACACATAATGTCGGCCAGTTGGATTTTCAACCAAGTTCCAGTTTCCATCGGTGTGGGGGTTTCATTTTCAGTCCTACAGGTCGGTTGAGGCAGCTCACTTCCTCATAGTTTGGTCAGGTTACCACACTCGTCCCTAGCCAAAATCGCAAGTTACTACAAAAGAACAGAACGGTTATTTAACATAAATGACATTTTAAGCAAGTTGGTTCACGAATGCAAGTAATATTGTTAGGCAAAATGGTTCATAAATACGAGTGATAATGCTATACCAAACGGTTCACAAATACAAATGGTATTTTGTACAAAACAGTTCATACACTTTATACAAAACGGTTCGTACATTTTAAAATACAAAATCGATTCATGCATTTTATACAAAACGGTTCATACAAAACGGTTCATACATTCTATACAAAACGGTTCATACATTTTACACAAAACGGTTCATACATTTTATACAAAACGGTTCATACATCTTTATACAAAACGGTTCGTACATTTTAAAATACAAAATCGATTCATGCATTTTATACAAAACGGTTCATACAAAACGGTTCATACATTCTATACAAAACGGTTCATACATTTTACACAAAACGGTTCATACATTTTATACAAAACGGTTCATACATCTTTATACAAAACGGTTCATACATTTTTATACAAAACGGTTCATACATTTTTATACAAAACGGTTCAAGGCGATGGTGACATCTTTATACAGAACGGTCATGCGCCAACGCGTCCCAATGTAATTTTGAGTGTGAAAGTCCTGAAATGCTCGTGACAGGGTCGGAACGACCCTGTTACATATATACACTATTTTTTCGAATTTACAAATTCACTGCTTTTATGCAGGCTATTGTCTATTTCTGATTATAACATAAGTGGACTATATTACGTCGTTATCTGAACCATTTGCTAGAGCTAGCTGACAGTAATAACGATTTATCAATAGCATATACCCATATATAAATAATGTAATATAGTGTATCATATATATTTATACAGTTGTACATATCAATTACTTATCACAAAATTGATGTCAGCAACAAAAATTGAAAGGTGGAAATAGCTAGGTACTGTTAAACTATTGTACAACTTGCATGAAACTAAAATCGCACACCTGTTGTTAATTTTTTACAATGTACACTTTTTTTACGTTTGGAAGAATACTGTTTTTTCTTTACAGGATATATTTATCATAAATTAACCAGATTCCGCATAAACGTCAGGTCCAAGGTAAAGCTGACGGGCATAAGTATAACGAATTCCATGACGTTCTCGATATATACTAAGCCGAAGCCTTAGCATAGACTTAGGTCCTTATATGAGACATACACAAAGCCTAAGTCGGGGGACTGCCGCCCCCGACGCCCCGCTCTAAGCTGTTCTTTTTGTAACCATAAAACGTAACGTACCGCCCATCACGGTTACCTGGACCAACGTCAGCATCGTGTAATTTGAGAGACTAAAAACTTCAAATAGATTCAAAGACTTCAATTTACATTGCTAACAGTTTGGATTACCCATGCCATCAAAGGATATTTTGAAACCAGTTTATGATGTATGTATTGTTGCCAATAGACACAAAATCTCTTTTATTTGAATCCAAACTAATTGTGCGTATACAGAAAAACAACAGAAACTCGATTTTCCAACAAACTATCTTGTTTGCTTCGGCCGTGACAAAATTAGAAGCCTCGATATAAATTGGCATCACACGTCTGACAGTAATAATGGACCGTGCATTATTTATCAGCATTTTATCAATCTATATATATTCGTTGAATACCCTATCACAATTGGGACAGATTAAATAAGCTACCATCAACCAACTCGGCTTGGCTTTTCTTGTCTCGTCTTATTATGCAAACAAAATCAGCAAGTCAATATAACAAAATACAACGTCAACGGCTGCAGTGTGGTCCAGTTTTATTACTATATCGATGCTTCTAACTTTTAGCCTATTTTCCGACATAATCTAGCTATAAAAAGCATCCGAACGGGCAATTTAGATGCATTAGGTTATATACAACAAAGCGAACAAACCTAATCTATCCTAGGGGAAACGACTGAATTATAGAGTGATGTGTGGAACGGTCTGAAGAAATGTACTGAAAATTTGCCTAGACGCGATTTATATTTGTTCACACGATTTTTGTTAAGCAAACAACGGCGTTGCATAAAGC
Source organism: Trileptium ribeirensis (assembly GCA_030248225.1). Taxonomy (NCBI): domain Eukaryota; kingdom Metazoa; phylum Nematoda; class Enoplea; order Enoplida; family Thoracostomopsidae; genus Trileptium; species Trileptium ribeirensis. The sequence goes on along the minus strand of JASANE010009149.1, from coordinate 16,357 downwards.
TGCTGTTTTAGGTTTCAGGAAGTAGAAAATTTTTGATGAAAATCCACATGAGCGGATGAGGAACCATATAATCTGATTAAAAGATGCATTTACTGACAGATTTAGCTTTTAACTGTAGTTATACTAAAATATATAAATTCTGTTCAATAGATAAAGACTGTATTATTAATTTAAAACGAATTTAACGTTCACTACATGTTACACGTGCTACCTTAATGCATGAAAACGAATCGGGACGTTTGAAAATCTTGTTAGTGTATAGTTACTTTGGATCTACCTTTTGTCTGCTGTAGTTTTTGAAAGCTCAAATTGTGCTATATCTCTGTGATTCATTTCACATATCCAATCAATTTTGTGAACTGGAAATTCGTTGAAGCGTATTACTAACAACACAAAATTATAACAAAAGTTAGCGAGTGAAGATCAAACAAAGGTTGGACGAAGACAACAAAAATTGTCTGATGTGGAACTAATGTTAATCAAATGTCAAAACAAAGCTAAATAAATTGTCTCCTCAAACTGACCATACAAGCCACAGACAGCATCAAAATGTGTTCTTAAGTGTAGAGTTCGTCACAGTGTATAAAATGTGCTATACCAGAATGATCTCAACCAACACATAAAGCGGTATGAACCGGCGATTCGAGGTGGGTGAACGAGGGGCGTCACATGCATTTCCTAAAAGCAGCGTTGAGAAGCAATCATAAGCATTTTCTGACTGTTAACATTTTGTAGCACTACACCGACCGGCGACAACCCGATTTCTAGGATCTCATCAGGAATTGTTTGTTGATGAGATATATTTTAAAAGGCAAAGTTACTCAGTTTTGTTTGTAATCACGTGATTCCATTTCTGAAATTGTCATATATATAAATTGGTAAATTCATTATAAATTATTTTCCGCGTCTCACTAAGTATTTAGAGCAAACTTATATTCATGAACTGTATATTCGTTTATTAGTAGCACGAAAGCCATACAATTTAGTTTATCGAAAGTGGATAATTCTGAACGTACAGGAAAGGGCAAAGCATAGGAAAATATTCGCAACAATGTAACATAATTGTAAAAAGACATCAATAAAACAACTTATTACTGAGAGGCTCTAATTTTTTTTGAGCCCCCATAAAGATAACCATGTGTGTTTCTAACCTTTCGTGACTGCTAGCTACGATTTCACGGTGTCGATGACGCCATACAGAAACGTTGATGGTGTTCGAAACACTTAATATGTTTAGAATGTACTGATTGTGTCCTGTACACTATATCGTTAACGGTGTTACGCAGACTGTAGGTGGAGAAAACTTCCATGTAGTGGGCAACTCATAACGTAAACAGCTCACTATATAAATGTAACTTTTTCACACCTTGAAGGCAGAAAACTCTTTTATGCATTCAGACCACAAACTATAATCGTTGTCATCAAACAAATTTGGCTTGGTCACTGTGTATATGATTAGCTGCTTCATGTATGCTGAAATAACCCTGTGATTATGCGGAATTCACGTTATAATGTCCCCACCACTTGGAACTTATGTACCCCACACAGTGGCAGGCACACCCTAGACTACAGGGTGCCTTAGACACCCCTGTGTTTTTGAATAAAGTTTCAAATGAATTTCAAACAAAGCTAGCTAATAGTTTGGCTTATTTCAGACGGTGTCGATGAACCGTTGTTGCTTTTTCGTTTTGCTGAGGGTTTCCGCCACCCCGTGGGGTCATTTTACATAGGGCCTACAGGATACCCTAGAAACACCGCATTGGCGAGCATAAAACACCGAAATACTACATTGCCAAGATGAGGTATCTAGGGGTGTGCCCGACACGCTCCTATTTTGTTATATAGTGTGGGTGTCACTGTCACCGTCTACAGTCTACACTACAGGGGGACAAAAGTTTCAACTGTTGGGGACATTATAACGTTAATCCCCCATTAGATCTGTCAACTCTCATCCAGACGATACTGGAGTAGATACATTCAAATTTAAGTTGCCGTAGTCATAAATTACTGCAGTAAATAAAGTAATTAACATAAAATCATACTTCAATAATTAACGTCGTTTATTTGTTCTAACAAAAAATATATTGCTATGTGAAAATACAATAATGCAATCACAAGGAAATGTTTAATGATGAAAATTTATATTTAATTAAAATTTATGATTTTACAACGTTAGATATTAAATTAATATGCACATGATAGGGCTGATGGGCCTAACGGATGTACGTGAGCTGAAACGTAGGCTTTGCCAATCTATGTATACGATTCAGACCGTTAGTTACCAAAGTCTGCAAGGTTCCACCAAACTTGTCCCCTAACAATAAGATCTTCCTTTCCACCGACATAACGTACTGAAACTCTATAGAAAAGCACTGAACTAAAATATCTGAAAATACCTCTCTTATCTGTCGTTTCTAGTTTCACAAGCAACAAATGTTGCTAACCATATTGCTAAGACGTCTTCTCAGATTCTAATCAGAATAAATATGTCCAAAGACTGTAAATTACCGTTGTAATACACTATGCTTCTTTGGCAATCAATTATTATGCACGTAGATACAAATTTCACATTCTACATAACTAATTTAGATATTTATCAAAGATAAGGTCGATATTGGGACCTTCTGATTAAACGCTATGTCGCCAATAATTCGTTAATTTGTCATATTTCTGGCGTTTTATTACAATTTCCGCTTAACTTTACACATTGCAACGTAACTATATTTCTACTTAAATAAATAGTATATTAAATAACGACATTTTTCAACATCTTCACTAAACAGGTATACCAAAGAAGCATATGTTCATCCTCTCAGGTACCGATGCTTCTACTTGACGCACCATTATGAGATAAGCTCTAATTTGATTTGGTATGATTTATTCACAAAATGTCTACTCATGACAACAAATATGTTGCCATAATTTATGGATATAAATTTTACTTTATATATAATATTGTCCGTAAATTTAACACATTTAATGATAAAGCATGAATTGTATCTATCCAGAACATCTTACAGATCGCGAAAAATTGCAAGTGAACTATACTTTTAGCTATAAAGAAATACTAATTATATACCTATTTTCTCTATTGCCTTTATTTTGTTTAGCTATCACTCGTTATCGCTTGCGACAGCTGTGTGGCGTTGTTTGGATGCTTGTGTTAAATCATCCGAACTAGCCACTTAGTCACCTCGATCCGATGTTGTTAAAAGATTTAAACAATTTTTTTACAAATTTAACTAAATAAACAAGTTATGTATCATTCGACTACGGCTATAGGTACAAATACATAATAACACGATAAAATTTAGTAATATATAAGCACAAATTATTTGAAAAACATTTTAATATTTTTGTGTTATCAAGTTTTGTCTATAGATTTTTACTTTGAATGATCGAAAATGTTTAACATATGGATAAAACGATGAGCCTGCGAGCATAATAATTTCTTTACGAGTTGGACTAAATCCTACTAAACTTAGTTGTCAGTCAACTCAAGAGCCGACTAACGGTATCTTATGCAATCTTCGATTTCAATATTAACGTGATCACCACCGGTGGGCATTTATGACAGCGAACATTTACCGTTAAACCTTATTCGTTTCTGAGCGGACTTAAAAATTTTATACTTTTGACCAAGACATCTGAAGACTTTGTGTTTAACCTGTATAATTGTACTCAGTTTCAGTTCTAAACATTAAGTCTTAGAGTTCCCTGACTTGGCTATTGGCGTTACAGTGTCATAGGTGACAAAAGTTTGCGTCCATAAAAGGGCTATATCTTTTACCTATCACATTCATAAGCAACACATGAGAATAAAAACAGTTATTCTTCGCGCAGACATGTTAAAATTGTGAGCGTCTACACAAAAGGCTATCATCTAATAAGGAGGAAACATTATTTCGGCTATTGAAACTAACCAACTTCCGTTGAACTGGTCTTAAGTTTTACGTTACAAAATACAGTCACATGGCATAATACGTCGTAAATGTTTTTCTACGTAGAGACATTAGCTTAAGCATACATTTATCATCACATAATCAATAATGTAGATATACGGCACACCTTATAATAAGTAGCAAGTTGCAGTTACGAAATAAATGTTAAGAAATATAGAAAAAGTTACCATAGCTAGAGCGTTTACCGTTTGTCTATGTATACAGCTCAAAGCATCAAGTGTAGAAATAATGGTTACATACCCCAATCTTACGCACAAAACATAGGTTTATACGAAAAATATACACAGAGTATAAATTAGACATCGGATGCTTGGGCACACGAAACTCGATTAACCCATTTTAGGAGTATAGGAAGGTAGGTAAGAACTGGAAATAGTACTCACAAAGTTGCTAGAATGGTCAATTTCATGAAGCCTGCTTTTTAACGGATCTAAATAGTAAATTGGACGAACCAGATACGAAAAATCGGATTTTTAGGCGCAAGAAACACGATTATCCGACTTTTAGGGGTAAAGGAAAGTAGCCAGGTACTGAAAATGGCACACTCAATGTCACTAGGGTGTCCAATTTGATCAAACCTGCTTTTTAACGGTTCTAAATCACACTTTGGGCGAACCAGAGGCAAAATCGGAATTTTTAGGGCCCAAAAACACGATTAGCCCAGTTTTAGGGGTATAGGAAGATAGCTAGATACTATAAATAGTGCACACAATGTCACTAGAGTGCCCAATTTGATCAATCTTGCTTTTTGACGAACCTAAACCGAACTTTGGGTGACTTAGATACCACAAATAGAATTTTGGGTCCCCAGAAACACGATTAAAACCAATTTTAGAATAATGCCAAGGTACCCAGGTACTGGAAATAGTGTTCACAATGTCACTAGATTCCTCGATTTGGTCAAGATTGCTGTTGACGTAACTTAATCGCACTTTGGGAGAGCCAGATACGAAAAATCGAATTTTTGGGCCCTATCACACACGATTAGCCCAACTTTAAAGGCATACATGGTAGCTAAATACTGGAAATAAATTCACAAAGTCACTAGTGTATCCAATTTTATCAAGTTTGCTTTTTGACAGTACTAAAACCAGGTCTAAATACCTAGATTTGACTACAATTTGGCAATAAGGAGAATTTGGGGTATCCTATGAGGTGCGGAGGAACATGCCAGAGAGCCACCGGAAACCAACAGGACGCCAGAGATACAGCATTTGGTTAACATATAGTTCAACGGCGGCCTACTAGCAAGTTTGGGCCCAAAAACTGGGTCTAATTATCTAAATCCGGCCAAAATCACATAAACTATATCAACCTAACCTGAAATGTTGGACTTAGGATTTTTAGGGGATTGTCCAAACTGTACGAAACACCATTTTCAAAATGTGTCTAGTCACTTAATTTTCAAAGTATCTCATTCAAATTTTTGAACGTATTCATCGTACGAATACGAAAAACTGCTGGCATTGAATTTTTCAATTTTTCCGTGGTTCACGAGATATATTCACTCAAAGTCCGTAAATAATGATAAATCACCAAAATCAGTGCAAAGGGCCCAAAATAAGAAAGGTCATGTTAAACAAGTGAATAGTTCGCAACGTTGAAATTTGGCCTTTGAAAATTACAATATTTTCCAAAAGCGCAAAAGCCTATGTAATATAAAATAAACTTTGTAGCTCCGTTTTGGTTCAGAATCTCACTTATTGTCATCCACGCAAATTCGCATGCGTTACACGTCTACGAAGTACTAATTTATAATCGATTAATGTGGACGATTCATGACCATGTTTGCATAATCATAAGTGATATTGATATCGATGTCAGATTTCCATCAAGCAATTTCAAAGAATCCTTTGCCTAAAAATCGCTTAATTAAATGGCTATCCTACCGTCGTAACAAACATCTCCGCGATGTACATATCAGAATTTTAAAAACAGCATAGAACACTGCTTCTTATATAATTTATCGCGGAGTCCGACCTTTTCCTATCATTAATGGGGTTACAACTTAACCATGATGTCAAGAAAAGTATAAACTATTTTTCGGTTAAGCACCACATCGTTTAATGATGACTCAACTATATGCGACACGAACTCTAAAGTTTAAAAATGGCAAAATGGCAAATATAATTGCATGACAGGGAAAACATTTGCTAGACTTCTTTTGGATATAACGTATTTAATGACAATACAATATTTAGCATCGCAGTGTCACATGTTTGCTATATATTGCAGAGTAAAAATACAAGGAAACTTGTGCTAAAATTCACAACATATAAGGATCCAAATACCAACAACGCACAAGGCACATAGCACATGGAATTCATCATAGAAACACAACACTATACGTACCATTTCAAAAAATATTAACTTTTAAGTCTCATTATTTAGACATTTCCCGCATGAACTAGTGTGTATTTCGTGTAATGTTGAACAAACTTTTGCCACATTGCTAGATTGGTTGCATACAAGCATTGTTCTTTGCACTACGCTATCTTTGAGCTGCTGCTGGATTCGTTAAGGAACCTCACAAAGCGTGCGAACGGCAACGCATATGCAAACGCATGGCGTACGATAAACCCAACTACTGCATTGAGTCGCAATGTACGTTGTTATGTATGTATATGTTGCGCAAATGTGTGACTCTATGCTGGATACGGTTAAGTCATGTGTAGCAAGATTATTAAACTTTTTATACCCAACTCTGCCATATTGCAACGTGCTGTGCAAACTAAGCATGTCATACATTTATAAGGTAGCCAAATGCCTTGTCATCCAATTGGTGATTCACATAAATGGATTAACGAGATTCTTACTGATTCCTATCTACTATCTAGCGAAACCACAGCAGTGGGAACAGGCACCATGAAGTCGGTGGGGAAAGAAGACCCTGTTAAGCCTGACACTAGAATTACTAGTGTTACGACCATACTTTGGCAATTGTGTAATTATGAGACATGTGACAAAACTTTATAACTTTGGCGGGATGTCTTCCTAAATGACCTATCAATAAGATCAACACTTACAGGGAACTATTACCAAGGTACAGAAATATGACATGTGGAAAAATAAAATTGCCCAGCAATATGGTATTAAATATACTAATTTGTTATCATTTCATTACACACAAAACATAAGTGCAAAATTTTGCTACATCTGTGAGTCAAGTAAGTAGCGCATAGCTAGCGAACAACTTGGCGCATACTAGCTTGAATCCTATGCTAAGTGATCACGGCAACGTAGTGATCTTGTATCATGTCTTTCAGTTCTGCCATGCTGGTGCAGATGGCGTATTGCCGTATGAAATTTTGTGAGCCCAACTTCGTACCGACGGTATTCTACGAAGCGTCCTTGGCGATAAAGGATATGGTTAGTCGGACATATCTGAAACAAAGGTATTTATACCATACCGCTATACAGTGTCGTTCTTTATACCTTTATCACCAAGCTCAATGTAGTGAATCATTGTGCACTGCGATTATAGTCTAATATCTGAGATTGCTTTGCAAAATGCGTTGGAAATTCATACCTTGCCCTATTTATATAGCTAAAGCAATCATGAGCATACGAGAAAAACAAAGAAAGGAACAACAAAAATACCCCGGAACATGCAAAAACCGCTGGGAATATGCAAGATCTTGCATAAAAGTATACTTCTTCAATAATATACACAGTAAAATGTGCCAAATAAGAAACAAACATATTTTGAGAATTAAACTACAGTAAAGTCATTAGTTTAGTTAAAATTGTTTGACGTGCGTTACATAGCACTCAGTGCTCATATATTTATTATTTCTGCAACACTTATCATTAGGAACCAAATTGACGGATACAAGTAAGTTTGTTTTTATTTTGATGAATTCAAAAGTTCCTATATTCCAGTGCTAATTCGTGAGTACATACATATTCGCTCATTACACTCAAAATTCTGAACAAATGTTTTTATGCAAAACGATCGGGATTTCTATATTATCGTTTGTTACAAGCCACCGACGTTTCTCGTTATAAGTACTTATATCGCGAGTACCTGTTTAGAGGATAAAAGTGTGAAAACTTGATATGATCGATTTGATAGCGCCTATGCGCACAAAAGCGCATCGGTTGGCAATATTCCCAACTACCGTGAAAGCTGGCCTTTATTAAAATTCAAAAAGGAATCTAAAATGTAAAAGTGCAAACGCATTCGAAGCCTATAGTCTACCTTTGTACTAAAAACATACCATTTGTGTGGAAGCTGCGAATACGTGTTTCATATTAAAACAATATTTACACCATCGGTATTGCATTGGACGTAGTCAAATATAGTAAAAATCACAACTAGAAAACTGTAACACTAATACAAGTTATTCTTGTTTTCTCTATACCTATCTGTTGTTCAACACAAAACTGAGTATTTTCGCGAATTTATTGGCCTAAAAGCGTAGCGGCAATTGAGAATAACCTGAAACTTGTGTCCCGAAGTTTAACACAAATACGTTAAGACTAAAATAAGATTGGATAACAGAAGTAATTTATTTAAGTCCAAAACTTTCTACTGTTGTAAAAACAAGTAACCAATATTTGAAAGTTTTCGTAGCACATTAGATGTTTAGATTGCGTATATGTATGCTATAGATTCAATGTGGAGTAAGGCGTGTAAAGCTTGAGGTTGTATTATCGAATTCCATCTCAGCGATATTTTTCGATATCCAAAAAATATCATGTTTAGCTTCAAAAATTATGTCCGGACATTATTACACACGTGTTGCAGGAACCATGTACGACGTGGTGATATGTCACTGTGCAGCAACACGTTTTGTATCATGGTTTGCGATTAGAGAAAATGTCGGCTGAGTATATACATCAGTTGTAGAACAGAAGCCGTAAAACTTAATGTCATGGTTTCAATCCCACCTTATCACCATTTCCTGACATCTTAAAATGTGGGTTTACCGTCAAAGATCATTAGCAGGTAAAGCAAATAAGTGACTTTTTAATCTATCGGCTTTCCAATGCTACTTTTACTCATTTTCTGGTCGTTGTCAAACCATCTGGTACATTTGGGCCACATAACGTCTCCTGTGCAGTATATGACGACTGCAATCATCGTTACAAGCGCCGTTTACTTATGCTTGAATTAATAACATTTTGTGATCTGCTTCCAGCTGATGGTTGATTTGGAATATTAGAAGACCCAAAACCATATTCCGGGTTTATTGGTCTGTGTAAGCGTTTGTAGTTGCGAGCAAGCACGCTATTAGAAAGATCTTTCAAATACAGCATCAGTTCACTGTGCGAATACTTTCGCTCGTGGATAGAGTACCAATCAGTTGTGTAACGGAGTATCATTTTTTCTGCGAGATCATTCAAACCAGGCATCTGCTCATTAATATATGTGTTTGACGAGTTACGCTTATAACGTTTCGTGTCCGTTGATGTAACTACAATGCTTGCAGTACAACGGATAGGTGAAGTTGTAATTGCACAAGTGTGAACTTGCGCTATATTACACGCTAATTCATTCCAATGCTTAGAGACGTAACCGCTACATAGTGTCAGCTTACTATCAGCAGCGGACAGTGAATTAGATGTGCTACACTCGGATGAAATACCATAATTTACCAAACGAGCGGACGATATTGGAATAACCTGTTGTTCTGATAACTGTTCAACACGGTGTAGTTCTGGAGTAGTCGACTTTTGTGAGATTGAGCTATAGCAGTCGTTTTCATCCAGCGCCGCACTATATTCAATCTGATCAACTAAACCGGTACACGAAGGCAACAAATTAATTTTAACGTTGATATTCATTTCTTGGTCTACGTTATTGCTATTATTATTCTTATTAGGTTTCTGCTGTTCTTGCGTCGTAAAGTTGTCTACTTCAGATGTTTCCAAGCCGACTGGAGCGGCAAGACTGAATGTTCGTGTTGACTGAGTCTTCGCTATCCATTGTTCTTTTAATGTTTCCCACACACATGCAATACCCTTGGAATCAGAAATATCATGTGTCGCATTTTGTGGTAAATTATCGTCAACGCTATAGTGACAAGTTTCATTTCGTAATGCAGTGTAAAGCTCAAATTCATCCAACATCATTGCAAAACCAGCTAGCCATTCCCAAAGTTCAGCTGTTGAGTTTGTAGAAAACCACTGGTAAATTGCAGACTTGTTCCTGTGGCCTTCGTTAACTTGATTCCCGAAGTATTTTGATCTAAAATGTTTGTGTTCGTTTTGTTTGGGTGAATTCAGTGCTATACAAAACACCTGGCCAACAACGGCTTTACCGCCCTCAGTTATGCCGCGCACCGGCATCGGACATTGCTTACCAAACACTTCTTTAGCTATCCCCGACACATACATATCTTCTATATTTGCAATAATATTAGTACTAGCGTTGATTTTAGTAGTGACGCTGTTGTTTTTGTATCCAGACCAAATGAATGTGCCATTGCTATACAATATGGCCCAGCACTGAGACCAGCGTGTTTTCATAATTTTTTTCTTTAGTTCGTAAATTAATCCTTCACACAAGATATCTCCGTTTTCTTCCATAACGAGACAGGCATCAATAAACTATTGAGTATTGAGCTATTTGCACTGAACGCAGTTCTTAATGTCTAGAAGGATAATATTGTCAACTTACTAGTTTGTAACTTGCACGTAGAAAACAAAAAAAATGGTTCAAACGTTGCAACTATTATGACATGTATCCTAAAATGATTCTGGGAAAACATGTCTCTGCTTTGACTTTAGTTATATTTTACAGAACTTAACGATACAGGCAAAATATTTTATATCTCATTTATGTATGCATGTATTTCAACTAAATATTTAATCAATTTATAATAAGTATTACGTTTTAGACAAATGATCTCAAATGCACCATATAAAAAGCATGCATGATAAACTACCATATCTAATTAATATGCGCGATAAAATTATTTAGCTTTAAAAGTCACATATTGAAGATTGGCGACGTCAAACACCCCCGAGCGCAAAAAATCCGCAATTTTGAAGTGATTTTAAAATTTGCATAAAATTAACTAATTAGCATGTATGACCAAGTTTTAGAGCTTCAGAAATGTAATATTCGTGATAAGCGCCATCGAAAACCTCTGCTTGCATTTTTTCATTTCTGAGTACTTTGAAAATTTCCAAAAATTAGCTAATTAATAATGAATTAGTAAGTAGCTAATTAATAATTAACATGTTTTTAAAATCCTCGAATAGTAATAAACACGAGATTCGGAATCATTACGGCAAGAGGCAGTATACGCACCAAAATAAAAGCTTTATACTAATTATTCATTGCAAAATAAGCAATCATTGTTTGAAAATACTAAAAATAGGCTAGCACGCTTTACTAATTACTTAACTGCTAATTAACTAAAACAAGTTTTGACAAGAATTATATCTCTTGCTGTTAAAGGATATTAGGCCTTGTAAACAAAAAATTTAAAATCATTCCAGTAGTTATTGAGGATTTGGACGGACGGACAGACTGTGCCGATTTTACCCTCTCTGATGAAAACGTTCTGCTTGGCTTCGCTTAAAAATTTTTATATGTATATATATTTATATATATATAAGTATTTATAATATTTTCCGGAAATATGTTAGCGTCCTTAAAGACAAATTTTGTTAAAATTTTATCGATTGCTATATAATTTATTACCTTCCCTGTGGTTACTGATCTGTCATGATACCAATTTTCAAAACACATCCTATTTATAGTTGTTCTGAGTAAGCTATACCTATAGTTTTATTTGCAGTTATATTATAACCACTGGATTTACCCAGTGGTTATAATTATTAATTTTTGCTTTTAATTTATTATTAATTCGCCATTTTTAGCTGTTATACTCGTTCGACATTTAAGAATATTTATGTTTACTTGCCACTTAACGATTATACCATTATATTGTGTGCATTTTCATGAAAAAAACTTCATTTTCTGATAAAAGCGCTAAATGTTTTTTCTTTTCAGCGATTCTACTGAATGAAATTATTTCACCGCCGAAGCGATAACTCTTGGCCTCTCGCTCTTCCGGCGCCGAAATAGGGCACATTTTGGCAAAAACAGTGGCAAATTGAGTGAAACTGTGATAAATTATGAACTTATAAAAATTTTCAACATTTTATCTACTGCGCTGCGCATACTCCATACCTGTCTTCCAGACGGCTGACCTTCCCCAGGAAAGCCAGGATCGAGCACCCCACTGCATCACCGGCTACTCCCACGGAGCTCGAACCTTAATTGAGCATGCACGATGTTTATATAACTTATCGGGCCATACAGTTGAGACTTCATACTTCATCGATGTTCAAAATAGTTCAACGAAAATTTTTCTAGCCAAAGTTAGACTAATTTCTGTTGTTGTCTCGTGCAACTTCTTAATAACTGCTTTATAGTTCGGCAATAAATACTGGACATGTATTGAAAGTGTATTGGCCGCTCGTTGCTGTGTATAGCTAAATATTTTTTACGGTTTGAATTGGTTTTCCGATAAAACGATATGCCTAAACTATACGGTCACTGCCAATCGCCTAATTTCATCTGTTTTACTGTGCATCTGAAATGAGTCCTGAGCTTTATGTCTCAATATCTATTAAGATATAGTACATACGTCATTTCTAAATATAATATTTGGTTGAGTCGGAAAGGTTATATAATTCCTGGAAATTGACAATTACGTATAAGTAAAATGAACAGCTCACAAATGGTTCAAAATTCCGGGGAATATGTTTATCTGCGTGTGATCATAATAAAATACCCTTCTTATCAACTCTAGAGCTACGTTGAAGAAATGAGTGGGATTAATTTTCCACATGAGATGAGACCAAAATTTGAACATCAATGTCAAATTAGCCTGGTGGGTTCGCATAGTTCTGTGGATTACAGACTTAAATAAACGCGCAAGATTTAATGATGTATAGCTGATTAATAATCTCAAAGTGTATATCGATCCGACGCCATTTCCTGCTAGCTTATAGTTGCAGGCCAAGGTCTACCTATTGCATGAATGCAGATTAATATTCAATCACCAACGTGTTTGAAAACTGTAGATAAAAACTTAGCCGTTCATTACTCGTTTAAACATATAATTTGCAACTCGTAAGTATTTTAGCGAGTTTGTACCAACATAAAATCTATTTATTACTACAAGGAGAGAGAAACCACCTCAGTGTATTTGGTGTAACCTAGTTAAAACGTAGCAGGAATTGTCATAAGGTTTTATATTTTTCTCAGTACCATGAAACGGTGCGCGTGGTAAGACATCTACGTTTGAGATATTCTGTTTCCAGTCATCTAGGCTGTTGAAGAGTTAAATTTTCGACCGGTTATTAGCGCTTTTGTTTACGCTATAACTACTGTCATAGCGTGTACTGCGATGTGATAAAAATGCAGTTAGAAACGAAATTTCTGGAACGCTAGTAAGCAGACATCTTAATTCGATAAAAATTAAATGAAATGCTACTCGACGGAAATGCTGAGCGAGACAAGTAAGTGAGTTTAGTTTCATTTTAAATTTCTTAGGTTCACAGTCGAAAAAACCTGAAATAGTGCTGCCTTTGTTTTGAAGCTCACAAAACAGAACTTGATTAAGGATGGAATTTTAATTTGAGCAATTTATATAACTACTAAAGCAGCTATGAATACAATCATAATAAACGAAAACAATAAAACCGACGGTGTTTTGTAAAAAACAATGAAAGTCAAGTTTGACCGTTATCAGTGCATCAAAATATAAACTGCGACACATTTATTGTTTTCCATTATATAAGTTAGCTCAGCATAAAGTCGACGTATAGACATTTAAAACTACCCAGTGATACACAAAATTACGTAAAAAAATTGAAACAACTGTTACACTGTACTGTTACCCTGTGACGTCAATTCAACGTAATATCAAAGTAATATTGTGTGCTCCGTGGCTCACACCTTAAAGTTGGAATAGAGTAAAATAGCTTGATATGTATCAAAAATTCACTATTAGATGAGATGTTTACTGCAAGCGCGTTTTGCTATAATGGAAAGTTTAATTTCAACAAAAATTTAGCTGGAATTTCGCTTCGACTAATACTATTTTCAGTAACATATGGAAACAAGACGTGTGATAGCCATAGGCCAGTAAACACTTCCGAACATGTCTTCTGAATGGGAAACTGTGCTCTTTTTACTGTGGAAAGCAAACAGCATAAAAATGGACGATACAGAACGAAAAATATTGTAGCGAACAGTTGAACCTCAGAATGTTAATCGACGCGAAATTTGTGCCTTTTACTACCTACGGCAAAGACAAATTATTAGACGTTAATGTAAATCCTCTATGCTGGTTATCAAGACCGCAATTAAACGCATACCATTTTATGTAAGTATTAAAACATCCCTTTTGATGGCTTGCTTTAGTACAAAGAAAACACTTACTGGTGGGAAGGTCAGCCGTAAACGAAACAATTACGCAGCCAGTTGTTGGTGCTTACGGTGTATGCCAATAGATGAATGGCTTAGGTTTATCAATTTCGTACCGGTATGAGCATGCTAGGCATACGGTTGTCTTTACATCATGAGCGGTATGTTTTGAAATTTTGTTCACCAACGCTGTAGGCTGGCGTAGCATAAACAAGTGAAAATTTTTCAAGTTTATCTTTATTCTTCAAATGTCGCGGGCGAATAGTTGGTTGCGCATCGGCCGCAATGTCATCTTTATCATTTAGAGACCATTCACTTGACGGAACATCATATTCATCAGAAATTCCTTTAGGAGACACTTTCGATAGTGATGATGATGTCATTGGTGATCCATAAGCGATCAGAGGCAATACCACTTTCTTAGCCAACCTAGAATAATATAAGGAATCACTGGTACGTCTGTTAGTTGGAAATTAGTTACATTGTTTCATTAAATAATAACATGATATAAGCTCTAATATTAAACAACAAAACGTTGATAGATGTGCATTGGAGCAAAATTTGATAACTGAAAGTTTTGGAGATATAATTTACTGTACGAACACCAACTTTCATCGTTAACAGTAACCTGTCTATAACTGATCAGAAATTATAGTATACAACATTGAAAAGCTTGATATTGTTGCTCTGACGACACGTCAACCTTAATGAATAAAGAATACGTAAAACATTTATTAATAGTTTAATGGTAATTTATATAAATACTATAAACCTACCAACCCTCTGAACACCCCTAAAATATCGACTACCAAAGTTTATGAAATGAGTGATTTCTATATCATTTCTGCTATGGGATTTCATGTTTAGAGCTGTGGATTTCATAACTAGATGCTTCGCGCGGACCGTGGTGTTTCACAATTTTGGGGTCATATATTCAAGCTGAACCCTCTTATTATGGTGATCAATGTTTCTATTGTTCTGCCCGTTAATACTTTTGAACCTACGTTGTCTCGACTTTGGCATATAAATTTATTGTTTATCCATTCATATCAATTTAATAAACGACACATCAAACACTTCAATCACCTTTTCTTAGGATCATGTTGGTCCCATGATTCTATATCATCATTTATCAACTTGGAACAAAAACAATTTGACGGCGAAAGTTAACAGACACCTTTTGAAATTGTTGGACGTGACAACACGCTAGACTATTCGACCATGTTTCGTCTCCTGAATTCTCCTGAATTACATTACAGGTCATTTGAACCATGGTCTGTAGTGCGAGTTTCCTAGACAGGTTTGAGACGCTGAAGTTATTACAATCTAAATAATTAAGAGAGGGTAGAGAGTAATTAACAGCAATAACTAGAACGGGTAGAAAGTATTAACACCAAAATTCTGGATAAATGCAGTACAAATGCGATTCGGAAAGCTACCTACTCCAAATTTAGCGGTTATAGCCAGCAAGATTTTCTTAGGAACAAAATTGCTGATTTATGAATTGTTAATTCGCACTGGCTCAACTCAAGATGTTCGTAATATATTCTAAGGTTTCGTGCGCGAAAGATTTAATGAAATTTATAACATGTACATATATATAACAATTTGAGCGCACATATAAAGTTCGAATTTTGACATTTAGGTTTGACAGCACCGTGAAAAATTTACAACTATATGGTTTGCGATGCATTGCTATGCTCTTGTATTTTCATATCACATTGAAAAAATATTTTGAAAAAACTGTTTAAACTCTGTATAATGTTAATTTTTTCAGATCAAATGGGCATACATGCCTATCAGTGGGATCTGCGACCCCCCAAACAGGAGGGGTTCCATCCACAAGGATATAATCTCTCTCGCCCATGAGCATGTATGCAAATACGTATATTCAAAATTTAGCGTTCAAGCAGAGTCAAATTTAAAAGAAATGACTTAATACAGCAGAACTATTCCGCTAAACATTCTCTCACGAGACATATTTTTGAAATAAGCATAG